>JAAXCT010001404.1:0-179686 GCA_012490785.1 Eragrostis nindensis | reverse complement strand
TCCAACCTTATATCAGCAGATAGGTCCATTTTTCCTAGAGATTCAAAGACCTCTGATCAATGTCCTGTACGTTGTTATGGTCAGATCAATGTCCCATAATTTCATCAAACGGAAACAATCCATTGTTAACTGTGTAAACCCAGCATCCAGAAGCGCCTTCAGAAGCACGTTGAAACCATCAGTGTCGGGTCCAATTGTTTTCCCTCTTTAGATATGAACAATTTCTCAACTTTTCGGACCGCAAACCTTTGCTGGCAAGCACTGTAACAAGATCTATGTACCATAGCAACATCGCCTGTCCAATGCCCTTCCAATCTCGTCAAAGACCTAGCAGCATGACAACATTGTGAGGCGTTTCAGTCTGCACATTTCTTCTCGTTATGGAATAGATGTGTCTGCTTGTAGCACCAAATAGTAATCTAAATGCAAATAACAATACTGTAGACAAGAGAAAACTGTTGTATATAAAACTAAGCAGACAGCGTCCCTTGTCAAGCCATTTACAAAAGATAATAGTTAAACAGTAAAAATAGAACCTACAAACTTACAGCTGCCGATACTCTGCCTTCATTCTGCAAGTCATCATACTCAATCCAAGTATCGGCGTATTACATAATTTTTTAACATTCCTATTGCAGAGTATCACACAGAAACCAGTGTTCCACATTTCAGGATATCCGCCCATCTACTGCATCCATTCAGTGACAAAGCACTGGCTTGGATCGAAGTGGATGAGTATTATGCTGTTTCTAATGTCAGTTCATGAAAATGAATATCCTGATTTTCTCTAAGTGATAAATTGGTCTATCAGATAATAAAAGTGCATATATTTGTCTAAATTTGTAAGAAAGCATTAAGGAGTACGAACTACACATCACTGCTGTAATTGTAGTCCACAAAAGATTACAATTGTAAATGTGTAACCGCACATTTTTGTTATCTGCTTAAGTTTCTAACACAGAGATATGCTGAAGTTTTACTGACTAATCTCATACAATGTTTTGGCTTGGTAGCTCTAAAAGTCTACATCCGCATGACATGAATTCAAAATTTACACAATTACTATTATTGTTTCCTGATGGAAACTGAATCACACAATTTGAAAACCAATGAGAGCCAGGGTTGCCTACACATCATCATGTTGTTTCTAACGAAGATCATTTCAGGAATCTCATATTTTTTTCTCTAAAAGTCTGAAGTTATAATTTAGTGAACCAGATTAGAATACTGCCATGCCCAGGAAGATTTGTATATCGCCATAACCTGTAGACACTAAGCAGCACTGTGGCAGCTATAGTCCACAATGCTGACTGCTTCGAAATGAATCATTGCTCTCAAATCTTGTTTTTCTTGTGTTTCTACCCCTGAATAACGAAGATATGCTGAAAATTGACCGACGTACCATATAATACAAGTTTGTCATGGTAGAATCCTAAGAGTTGTTATCATTCCAAATTATTTCTGGAATTGGATCGCACAAACCAAGAAAGGAATTTGCCTTACGACGCCTAGACCACTAGAAAAGCGATCTCCGATTGCTAGTGGCACACCACGGCTCACTGAGCCATGGATTTCAGCGAGACAAGCCACACTCTATCGACTCGGCAAAGTACACAACACAGCATGAAAGCGCAGCATACCTGGAGGGCTAGGAGGGCCTCGCCCTGCGCCGCGAGCTCGCGGAAGACGGCGACCAGGTCGGCTTTCAGCAGCCGCCGAAGGTTAGGTTCCACCGCGACGGCGGCGGCAGGGGTGCTGCGGAGGGCGCCGCGCTTGAGGGACTGGACGGCCTGGATGGCTTCAGTGCTGAGGTACCGCCCGCGCGGCGTCGGCTTCCTGTTCTTGCTCTGGTCCCGCATCGTCATGGTCGGCGGCGCTCCGGCGAGCGCCGCCGCGGATTGAGGCTGGGCTGAGCGGTAGGAACGCGGCTGAGGATAGCATCGCCGTGCGCTCGAGGTTCTGCGGCTCTGATCGACTGGCCCCGCTGCTCTGCAGTCGGATTGGTTCAGTGAGCTTGTCGCCATCTCTCAGGCTGACTGGAACACACGTACAAGCTGGAGTATAATTTAAAACTGTTAATTTATCGCCGTTGATTAACCATTAGTCTTATGTCTGTTGGAGACATAATTAACTATTAGTCCAGACAACCACGGAGAACTCCTCCCCAATCGCCATGAAACTGATTTGTTCTGAGCTTCACGGAAATGTTTGGGGCTGTCAGAACAATTGTTTCGAGCTTCACAATAATTGTTCCAAGATTCACGAGGAGGTTTTTATAGTTTTCATGGTGAAGACGCAAAAAATATAGTCTGTTAAATTGTTAGAAAAGGAAAATGTGGATTGACAAAGCTCCAGGCATTCCTTCTTTATCGTCTGGGTTGAAGCCTCGTCGATCAGACATGGACTGGTACGTGGTCATATGGGGAATGACTTCTTGCCCATCTGAACTTTAGAAATGTATAAATCCTACTGGTTCAGGCCTTGTCGATCTCCATTTCATCGAGGAAGGAACCAGACCCATTTCATGCTTCCAATCGTATAAAGGCAGATTGTTCTGTTTGTCATCCTGATCAAGCTCAGGTATCATACAGAAGACGTGTCTGCGCATATAAATGCGACCCCACAGATGCCCAGATCAACGGATTCAGAATCCTCTCCGAACCACCAACCGAAACCTCCATCCGCATTCCAAATTTCGAATCCAAGCAAGGCCCGTGCCATCCATCCATCCATGGCACAGCCGCCGGGATCCCCCGCGGCCGATCTCCCCGCGCCGGGCAATCTCCCCACCAACGTCGTCTTCCAGCCCCAGTCCCGCAACCTCGTCGACCACTACCTCGTGCCACGCGCGCTCCACGGCCGCGTCTCCGGCGACGCCATCCAGGACGCGGTCGCCGAGGGCGTCGACGTCTACGCCACGCGGCCCGAGGCGCGCCCGTTCCCGTCCTCCCCACCGCGGCAAGTACTACGGCGACGGCTCGGTCTGGGGCTACTTCTTCGCCGCGCGGCCCGCGCAGCGGTGGTGGGTGGTCCCCGCAGCAACGCCCGGGACGTGGCGGGGGGCGGGTGCTGGTACTGGTGCTGCGGCCGCGACAAGGGGTACGCCGGCGACGACGGGGACGTCTACGCGTTCCGGGCCAGGTTCGCGTACTACGAAGACGGCGGCAAGCTGACGCCGTGGCGGATGATGGAGTACCGGCTCAACGAGGGCGCCGCCCGCTTCCCGGCGTCGCGTTCCACCCCAGAGCCAACAACCTGGTGGTGTGGCAGGTGTACTACAAGGTGGAGATTGCCGAGGACAATCCGCCGATGGGGTACTACAACAGCGACGAGAATGAAGTGAAGATGCCGACGAGGATCAAGAGGCGATCCATCCAACCATCGGTTCATCCATGGCGCAGCCGCCGCAGTCCACCACAACCCACGCCCCGGCGCCGAGCAAGCCACGGCTCTGCTTGCTAAGTTGCCTGCATACTACGTCTTCCGTCCCAAGCCCCGCGAGCTCTTCGACGGCTACCTCATCCCGCAGGCGCTCCATGGCCGCGTCCCGGACAACGCCGTCCAGGACGGCGTGCTCGCCGCGCGGCCCGAGGCGCTCCCGTTCCCGACCCGCAACCGCAACCGCGAGGACGACCATGCGGTCTGGGGCTACTTCTTTACCACGCGGCCCGAAGACGCGCGGCGGCGGCCCCGGCAAATACTTCCGGAAGTGGCGGCGGGCGGCGCTGGTGCTGGTGCTGCGACCCCGACAAGGGGTACGCCGGCGACGACGGGAAGGTCTACGCGTTCCGGACAAGGTTCGCTTACTACGACGACGGTGGCAAGCTGACGCCGTGGCGCGTGAAGGATACCGGCTCAACGAGGGCGCTGCCTGCTTCCGCGGCGTCGCGTTCCGCCCAGGCGCCACCAACCTGGTGGTGTGGAAGGTGTACTGCACGGTGAGCATTCCTGAGGTGGAGCCGCCGATAGAGTACTACAGCAGCGACGACGGCGACGAGAATCCGAGAAGGAAGAGGATCAAGACGGGGTGACCCGATCGCGCGCCCCGCCGCCACAGGTGCATGATCGATGGTACGCCTTTGTTCTGAGGACGTGTAGTTGCGGTTCAGATAAGGGCAGGTTAGCATTGGGAATGCTTTGGTCTTCTTGTCGATTTTTGTTCCTAGATGGTAGGTATTTTTTTCAGAACAGAAGGAAAATGATAATAATTGCCATAGTTAGGGTGAGTTGTTCTGCTTCTGAAAATTTCATGTTACTATTTCAAACTTCCTTCCAGTTTGCGTCCCACTCTGATTTCTCTGTTCTTTTGCGGCATAGTTATCTGAATGTGTATAGATATACCAGAAAACGTCATTAGGTCCCATTTGCACATCAGCAATCTGGAAATAAATCTGAAACCAGGATACGATTTGTTCTGATGTTCTAAACCACCATACTTGCACAAGAAGTGCAAGTGTCTCCAGAACCTGCCATCCAGCTACAACTCTGAAGTCTGCATGCTGGACGCACGTAAACATTTACATCGAAATTACTTAATTAATTATGTGAACAGAAACAGTACCGTGACTACCTTATGAATCAGCTATGATAAGATACAGAGAACCTTCCGAACAGAAGCCTATACACAAGTTACAAAAGAACCTACAGCTACCCTTCTTCAACATTTCTGGATGATCAGCAAGTTATGAGCGGTCAATGTTTGTTTTATACGTCGCGAATGTGAATTCTGCTCGTTGGAGTAGGATCAAAAAGCTTTACTTATGCAAGTCTTCTCGACCTCCACTTCATCTAGAAAGTCAATGGAACCATATTCATTTTCTGCTTCCAACCTTATATCAGCAGATAGGTCCATTTTTCCTAAAGATTCAAGACCCCTGATCAATGTTCTGTATGTTGTTCTGTCAGGATCACTGTCCCATAATTTCATCAAACGGAAACAATCCATTGTTAACTGTGTAAACCCAGCATCTAGAAGCGCCTTCAGAAGCAGGTTGAAACCATCAGTGTCGGGTTCCAATTGTTCCCTCTTTAGATATGAACAAGCTTTCTCAACTTCGGCGGCCGCAAACCTTTGCTAGCAAGCACTGTAACAAGATCTATGTACCATAGCAACCGAGGCCTGTACCAATGCTCCTTCCGAATCTCGTCAAAGACCTAGCAGCAATGACAACATTGTGAGGCGTCTCAATCTGCATTTCTCAGTTATGGACTAGATGTCTGCTAGTCAGCACCAAATAGTAATCCTAAATGCAAATAACAAACGGTAAGAAGAGATAAAACTGTTGTATAATGAAACTAAGCAGACATGCGCCCCTTGTCAGCCATTTACAAAGCTAATAGTTAAACAGCATTAAAAATAGACCCTGACAAACTTAACAGCTGCCAATACTCTGCCTTCATTCATGCAAGTACATCATACTCAATCCAAGATATTAGCCGTGTTCACATAATTTTGTTAACATTCTTATTGCAGAGCATCACAAAGAACAAGATACATGTTCCAGTGTTCCACATTTCACGGATTCATAGCCCATCTACTGCATCCATTCAGTGACAAAGCACTGGCTTGGATCGAAGTGGATGAGAATGAAAACAGTCATGATTCATAACAGTCTCAGTTACATACTATGCTGTTTCTAATGTCCGTCTCAGTTCATGAATATCCTGATTTTCTCTAAGTGATAAATTGGTTTATCAGATAACCAAAGTGCATGTATTTGTCTAAAATTTGTAAGAAAGCATTAAGGAGTACGAACTACACATCACTGCTGTAGTTGTAGTCCACAAAAGATTACAATTGCAAATGTGTAACCGCACATTTTTGTTATCTGCTTAAGTTTCTAACATAGAGATATGCCGAAGTTTTACTGACAATCTCATAAAATGGTTTGGTTTGGTAGCTCTAGAAGTCTACATCCCCATGACATGAATTCACAATTTTACACAATTGACACTATTGTTCCTGATGGGAAAACTGAAACACACACTTTTGGAAGCCTAATTTGGTGAACCAGACTAAAATACCGCACGTCCGTCAGATGCCCAGGAAGATTTGTATACAGCCATAACGTGGAGACTGAGCAGCACTGTGGCAGTTGCAGTCCACAAGTGCTGACTGCTTCCAAATGAATCATTGCTTCCAAATTTTGTTATTTTCTTGAGTTCCACCCTGAATAATGAAGATGTGCTGAAAATTGACCAACGTACCATATAATACTAGTTTGTCATGGTAGAATCCTAAGCGTTGTTATCATTCTAAATTATTCCTGGGAATTGGATCGCAGTATCGCACAAACCAACAAAGGAATTTGCCTAACGACGCCCAGACCACTAGAAAAGCGATCTCCGATTGCTCATGGCACACCACGGCTCACACAGCACTGGATTTCAGCGAGATAAGCCACACTCAACCGAGTTGGCGGAGTACACAGCATGAAAGCGCTGCATACCTGGACGGCCAGGAGGGCTTCGCCCTGCGCCGCGAGCTCGCGGAAGACGGCGACCAGGTCGGCCTTCAGCAACCGCCGTAGCTTGGGTTCCACCGCGACGGCGGCGGCGGGGCTGCTGCGGAGGGCGGCGCGCTTGAGGGACTGGACGGCCTGGATGGCCTCGGTGCTGAGGTACCGCCCGCGCTGCGTCGGCTTCCGGTTCTTGCTCCGGTCCCGCATCGTGATGGTCGCCGCGGCGGCGGCGGCGCTCCGGCGAGCGCCGCCGCGGGTCGACGCGGGGCGGAGCGGTAGGAAGGCGGCTGAGGATAGCATCGCCGTGCGCTCGAGGTTCTGCGGCTCTGATCGACTGGCCCTGCTGCTCTGCGGATGGGTTCAGTGGGCTTGTGGCCATCTCTCAGGCTGACTGAAATTAGGACGTAGTACAAACTGGAGTATACTTCTCTCCGTCACAAAATACTTGTCGCTTTTGACTTTTATCACCATATTTGACCATTCGTCTTATGTAAATTTTATACATAAATATTAAAATAAATCTGTTGTGATTATACTGTCTTAAATAATAAACATGTTATAAAAGAACAATTAATATTTGTACAAAAAAATTGAATAAAACGAATTGTCAAATATGGTGATCAAAAATCAACAACGACAAGTATTTTAAGACGGAGAGAGTAATAAACAGGTGAAGCATATGGACAGACCCACCTAAACTGAATTTTAATAGAAGCGATGCATTTTTTTTTTTGAAGAAAGAAAAAGCAGAACATCCTTTACTGTCTGCAGAGAAGGATTCCGCACATAAAAACGTCCCCAATAGTAGAGTTAGTTAAGAATCAATAGCTAGCTCTTATAGAAGAATAATATAAGATAGGCTTCACATTTAAGTCTCTCATTCTCCTTAGAGCATCTCCAGCAAGAGCTCTTAAATCAAAGCCCCTACATGCTATCTAGAGGCCGGCTCCTACATTTGAGCCCCTACATTTTGTTTCAACTCCAGCAAAGCTTCCTATTTCTCAGCCCCTAGAATCATGAGTCCCACGCGTCAGTGTCTCCTCTCATCCTATCTTCTCCTCTCCACCGCGCGTCTGGCTCAAGGCGGAGGCGGGGCGCGAACTCGCGCGGCCTCGTCGACAGGCGCAAGCGCGGAGGCGGGGCGCGGCCGCGCGGCGGGCGTCTCCTCGACGCGGGCGCGGGCGCAGGCGCGGCCTCTCGCAGTGCGTGCGGCTCCCGGCGTGGGCGCGGAAAGGGCCGTAGAGGCGAGTGTACTGCTGCGTCACGGGAGGCGGGCAAGGCGAGTGCGCGACAGACTCACGGCGAGCAGGGCGAGGGCGCGGTTGGCGCCCGAGCTCGCAGCGCGTAGGGCGCAATGGCATCGCGCGGCCTAGGCGGGGCGGGATCCGTCGGGGAGGTCGGCCGGTCGACGTCGCGACGGAGCAGCAGAGCGGGCGAGAAAGGGAGGGGCGGGGCCAGAGCAGCGGAGCTTGGACGGGCGAACGGCCAGCGCGACCGGGGCGGGCGCGCGGACAGCGCGGCCGGGGTGGACTCGGCCAGCGCAGCCATTGCGGACGCGCATCCGAGGTGGGCACGCGCTGGGTCATGGGAGATCTGCCAGAAGGCGCGCATGGCGGCGAGGCTCGGCTCCCCGACGGGAATGGCGACGGGACCTCCTATACATAGAGCGTCCTACAGGATTCAACTTGTAGGTCAGCCCAATAGCCCACTAAATTCGGCTCACTTTAAGGCAATTTAGCCTATCAAGTAACTGTCAACATTTTCAAACACCAGTTTCAACATTTTCGTAAGTCTATGTCACATTTTCAAACAACTGAGTCAATATTTTCGCTAAAAATGTTGACATAGCACATCCAAAATGTTGAGGAGTGCAAAAAAATGTTGACACAGTACAATCAAAATGTTGACGAAAATTTAAAATTTAAAAATTCAAAAAATATTCAAATTAGATCTCATTTAGTAGAATTAATTGTAACAAACACGTAGGTTCAAACGGATTCGAAAACGAACTTATGGTTTAAGAGAAAAATGTGTTTAAAGTTTGCAAATCGTTTCTTTTTCTCCACCTCCCACCCGCTCCAATCAAAATGCGCCACATGTCGCCTATCTATGCTCTCCCTCTCAACCAGCAGCGTACGTGGGCCGTTCGATGTCTGTTCGCACAAATTTTAAAGCGTTCTATCAATAGGATTTGTAGGGCGGGTTAAGTATAGAGTTGGCGAATGGCGACGGCGCTCAGATCTAAGCCCAAAAGAAGGGAAGGGGAAGGGCGGGACCTCATCGGCGACGAGGAGGTGGAGTGGGCCTCGTCAGCCCGTGGAGGGCGGCAAGATCCAATGGCGTGCGAGAGGAGGAGATAGAAAAGAGAAAAAAAAGAAAAAGAAGAGAAAAATGGTAGGACCCACAAATGAGAGGGAGGATAGGATGACCCCAAGAATTGGGGTTTGGAGATAGAGTTTGAGAGGGCATGTAAAATGAGAGCCCAAATAGGGTCCCTGCTGGAGATGATTTTTTAGTCCAAACTCCTAAATAATAGAGTAGTTCAAGTAGAGGCTTTGCTGGAGATGCTCTTAGAGACTAGCTTTTGAGGAAGAGCTAGCTCTCTTCTATCTCTTCGTTTTCTCTAATAAACAATTTTAAGAATGAGCCTTAGAGCTGGCCATTGAGGACGCTCTGATGCCTGAGATCAGAGTGGCACTTGCCCGCAAGCAACTCGTGGGTGGCAGACACAACGTTTCTTTGACCAGAATCAATAGCAAACTTTCACGTCTCAATAATGCGCAACTTGCGTGACAATTAAGTTCTGAGTTCATTGCAAAAAAAAAAAAAAAAAAAAGTTCTGAGCTACGAGCATACTCGTCATTGTGGCAGTAGTAGTATGGTTATCAACATCTAAGCTGTCCAACATCACGCGGCCATCCGCGCGAGCGCCTCACCGGCGCGCTCACCGGTGGACAGCCGGAGCCTCCGGTAGTCGTCGTACTTGAACTCCTTGAACCGGCGCGGGTGGTCGGCGTCCACGAACGCGTCCGGCGCGGACACCCTGTCGTCCTTGGGCGCGAGCAGGAACATGGCGATGGAGATGCGCGGCACCGGCGCGACGCACTGCACCCGGTGCTTCACGTTGTGCAGCCGCCCGTTGCTCCACGCCTGGAGTGGAAACCAGACCGACACGGGCCGTCAGGCTCTGATCACGGGGAGAGATGGAGATCGTACATACAAATCTGTCAAAACGACTAGTATGGAGATTGTTGTACCGTGCCCACGTCGCCGATGTTGACGAGGAACGAGCCGGCGACGGGGTCGACGGGTACGAACTCGCCGGCGGCGGGGTCCAGCACCTCGAGGCCGCCGACGCACTCGTCCTCCTGGAGCACGGTGAGGAAGCCCGAGTCCGTGTGGACCTGCACGCCGGGGGAGCCCACGGTGTCGCGCGTGTAGTTGTACCTGTTCATGCGGAACTGGCACGGCCAGTCCTGGAACGCGTGCTGCTCCAGCCCCAGGCTCGACGCCACCTTACCGGCGACGTCCACGATCAGGGCGTGCATCCGTTCCGCGTAGATCTTGACGGTCTCCCTGCGAGACAGTAGAAATCAAAGGCGGGAAGCGGGATGAACCCATCGATGCCCGTAGGAAGTGCAAAAGGATGCGAGGCCGCCTCACCTGACGTGGGGCGGCGCGTCGAGGCGCGCGCAGAAGGCGTCGACGTCGGCGGGCGCGGCGGCGTCGAGGAGCCCGAAGGCCTCGTAGAGCGGGTTGGCGGGGCTGGGCGCGACGTAGCCGCTGCCGGCGATGATGTCGGCGTTGCGGCGCTTGGCGTCGTCGGGGAGGTCGAAGAGCGCGCGGACCGCGGCCTTCATCTCGGCCTGGAGCGGCGCGGGCACGCCGTGGCCGGACACGCGGAAGCAGCCCAGACGCTCGCACGCGTCGCGCAGGAGGGCCGACTCCCCCGGCGCCGCGCCGGCCAGGCGCAGGTCGATCACCGGGATCTCCGCCATCCTTTCCTGCCGCCGGTTTGACCCGATCGATCCGCTCGCGCGCGGCTCTGGGTTCTTGCCTTCTCGGGGCTCGCTCGGCTCGAGGTAGGGGGTGGGTTTTGGCCGTATTTGGAGGCGGACGAGACGACGCAGGGGACAGGGGGTGCGCACGGCGATGCGGCTTGTCGGGTGAATGGCACCGGAGCCGGTGGCGCCACGCGACGACGCGACGAATGAGCTGCCGTATTTGCCCATTTGGTGAGACAAGCGATCGACAAACCGTGTCTTCACGTCATATTTTGGTCCCGTGTTCGTTGGATCACGCAGTTAGCATTATCGGGAAAGTGTGTAGCAGGCAACTGAAACACGTTTTTTTAACACCGCGACAGAGGGTGTTCGGTAATTTAGGCATAAAAATCACATCAAAATTAATTTTGCTATTTAGGCGTCTTAAATAAGTTTAATTACAAACCTTTTTACATATGTGGACTAATTTACGAGACGAATCTAATGAGCCTAATTAATCTATGTTTCGCTACAGTGATGCTACAGTAACCATCGTCTAATCACAGCTTAATTACCCTCATTAGATTCGTCTCGCAAATTAGTACAAAGTCAGTTTTAATTAGACTTATTTAAAACGCTTAAATAACAAGATTAGTTTTGATGTGACCTTTAAGCCTAGAAAAACAAATAGCCCCCCCTGAAACACGTTGACAGAAGGCAGTGAATTTCAACTGATTGCGATTGGCAGTAGGCAACTGAAACTCCGTACGAGAGTAATCAAGCTCAGTGTATGGTCATCTCAAAAAAAAAGCTCAGTGTATGGTAACAATCCATCGCAGCTAATATTAGCCCAATGATGGTCGAACAACCTACCCATCAATGCATCTAACTACTATGTGTAACCAAGCTCATGTTGAAAAACTGAGCCATGGCAAACATGCCCGCCAACAACGCTGTGGTCAAGGCCAGTATGGATTGCTAGGAACGGTCCTTATTTGGTTTGGTGTCGAACGCGAGAAATAAACAGAGAAGGTTAGGCCTGACAAATATATATAAAAGATATAGGAATGATGCTATGAATTATTTGCTCTTTTGATGATGTTTATGTTCTACTACTCCCTCCATTTCAAATTACTTGACGTTTTTGATTTTTGAAGATCACGTTTAACCGCTCGTCTTATTTGAAAAATTTGTGCAAATATCGTTTATCTTATTACGGTTTGTTTTATCAGTAGAGATACTTTAAGCATGGTTTATTTGTTTTTATATTTATACTCCCTCTGTCCCAAAATAGATGTCGCTGTTGACTTTTTTGACTGCTCGTCTTATTCAAATTTTTTGCACAAATTTTATTTATTTTTTTACAATTTATTTTATCATTGAATATATTTTAATCATGACATATTTGTTTTTATATTTAAATATTTTTTGAATAAGACGAAGAGTCAAACATGATGTCTAGTGACAACTATTTTAGGACGGAAGGAGTATAAATTTTTTAAATAAGACGAGCGGTCAAACATGATTTTCAAAAGTTAAAAACGTCAAGTAATTTGAAATGGAGGCAGTACTACTGTATAACAGTATAAGAATCACACCTATGAGATGGCCACATTTTGTCTCTTTAGCCGACAGCGAGGCTATGGAGTGCAATACTTGTACACCACCATGGAGACATGTGGATCGGATACACCAATACTTGTTGCGCAGGACGGACGTACGGGTGCCAGTGGCGAGTCTAGCCCTGGGCCTCAGGGTGGGCCGAGCTCATGGGGGTGGGCCGAAAGAAGAGGAAAAACGGGAAAAAAAAAAGAAAAGAGAAAAGTCTAATTTGGGTCCCCCAACTATTGGGGGTAGCGCAACTTTCACCCCGAACTAAAAAACCGGGTATCCGCAGTCCTCCAACTATAGGGGTGGGTGCAATTTTACTCCTCCGGCGGTTTTGAAGGCGGTTTTGTCCTACATGGCATAGTGGGGCCCACATGTCAGGGCCACGTCACCTTTTCTTTTCTTTTCTCCTTTTTTTTTCCCTCCCTTCTTCTCTTCTTCTCTTTCCTACCTCTCCCCTACCCCCGACGCCGCTCGTCACTCCAGCGCCCGCTCCAATCACCGCACCGCCATGGACTCTCCTCCCCCTCCCCTCAGCCCTCCCACCCGGCCCCGTCCTCTCTTTCCTGCAGCTGGCGCAGCACCCCTACGACGCGGAGGCGATCCAGGCGGCGGACGCCGGGCTGGTGGCGGAGCTGAAGCGGCGGTACGCGCGGGACCTGGCGGCCGCGGCCCGGAGCGCCGCCGTCCTCGCGGCGCAGGCCGACAAGCAGCGGCACCTCCTCCGCACCTACGAGATCACGAGGCGGAAGCTGGAGGCGGAGCTCCGCGCGCGGGACGCCGCGGCGGAGCAGCTCCGCGCCGTGCTCGCCGGCGAGGCCAGCGCCCGCCGCCCACCGCTCGCAGAGCTCGACAGCCTCCACCTCTCCGGCCTCAACGCCACCCACTTCCTCACCGCGCTGCGCCACGCCGTCAAGTCCGTCCGCGCCTTCTCCAAGACAATGCTCGAATCCATACGGTCCGCCGGCTGGGTCCATACGGCGGTGGCTGCACTGTTGCCGTGGCCGCCAGCCGCACTGGGTCGCCGGCCTGCTCGCGCGGGGTCGCGCCTCCGCACGCTGAAAGGGGACGCCGAGGGGGAAGCAGAGGAGGCGCCGAGGGGAACCGGTGGTGCTGCTCGATGCTGCTGCGGTGGCCTGCTGTGCCACGGATTCGAAGGGGAGCGGCGGTGGTGGCTGGTGTGCTTCGTGGAAAAGAGGAAGGGGATGGAGTACTGCGGCTGCTTGCGGATTAGAGAGAACAGGGGAGATGAGGATGCTGCTGGTGGTGGAGAGCTCGTGGGGGAGGTGCCATGGCGGGGACGAGGATCCCACGTGGACCAGCGCCGGCGCCGGCGGCGTCGTTCCTCGACTCCGCGAGCGGCGGCGGCGGCCAGCGGTGGGGCGCGTTTCGCGAGTTCCTGCGGGAGAGGTACCTGTCGCTGGTGCACGAGCGGATGGGGATGGCCTTCTTCGGGCGGCGGCGCGGGCGTGCGGGAGGGGCGGTGGCGCGGGCTTACCGGCAGCGGCGCGGGCGCGTGGGAGAGAGGAAGAGAGAAAAAAGAAAGAAGAGAGGAAGAGAGAAAAAAAAAGATAAAGAAAATGACGTGGCATCCGACACGTGGGACCCACCTCGCCACGTAGGACAAAACCGCCTTCAAAACCGCCGGAGGAGTCAAATTGCACCCACCCCTATAGTTGGAGGACTGCGGATACCCGGTTTTTTAGTTCGGGGTGAAAGTTGCGCTACCCCCAATAGTTGGGGGACCCAAATTAGACTTTTCTCAAAAGAAAAACGCTACTGTTCATAATGCTACAGTATGGAAATTGCAAGTTGGGCTCGATCTGGGGGTGGGCCGCGGCCCACCTGTCCCCCAGCTGGACTCGCCACTGACGGGTGCAGCCCCACAAGCGGGTGCGCGTCGGTGTGCACCTTGTCCATTCCCATCGTCGAACACGGCGAGGGTGAGCACCGCGCACAGCGGCACAGGTCGTAGACCTCCCACGTGTACTGCTGGTTCCACCGGGGGCTGCACGAGTCCACGACGGTGCGTGTGCGCACCCACTTGTGCCCGTACTTGGCGTGCTTGGTTGGCCGCCGCTGCCAGCCACACGTAACTTTAGGCGGCGCCAACGAGGCCCCGCGCGCCGAGGGCACCGAGCTCGAGCACGCCGATGGGCGGCCGCCACAGCTGCCGCGCCGTGGGGCGCGTGTCGCTGGCGTACACGACCGGCTCGTCCATGACGTGGTACGCGCCTCCGAGGCCCGCGCGGAGGTGCACGCGGCCGGCGAAGACGCCCGCCGGGCGCCCGAGCGGCTCCAGGCTGAACCACTGGTCCACTGCGACGGGACAGGGCGGCCGTACAGCCTCTACTCGAAGACGGTGAGCGGCAGTACGGCGCGCCCGACGATCTCGTCCTTCCCCCGGGTGCACGCGGGACTCGACGATGAGCACCGCCGGCTCGTCGAACGGCTCCGCCACGGCGACTAATATATCGCCGTGACAGTATCACCGGAGTAATAGAGTTCGTTCCATGTTGCGTACGGGCACGGCGGCACAACACAACTTCTTTCGGATGGCTGGTTCCAGCCAGTTCCAGCCAGCGCTGGCTGGAATCTTCGTCACATGTTACTGTAGCAACATTCAGCGCTACAGTAACTCGTGAGAGGGATTCAGCCAGTCGAGCCAGCCAGCCAGCGAACTATCTGTGACGCTCTGATGGAACAAGGCGGCCGAGCTGGCCAGCCCGAGAGCCAGCGCTCGGGTCTCTACCGCCGGGCGCTTTGAGACCCCCGGTCTAGCCGACGCGAGGAACAACACTCCGCGCGGGGCGGCTCGGCGGCGTCCGGTTCTTGGGCTGGAATTTTGCTGGATCGGGCGCCAGACGATATCTGCTGATTTCCCATTTTTTCCTTTTTATTTTTTTGGTTTGCGAGTGTTGCTAAACCACAAGAAGCATATAGAGTTCCCTCAAAATAAAACAAGCAGATAGAGCACGAACGATTTCTTATTGTGGCACTGGAGCGTTGATCATACGAGTTTCCTTCCTGGTGTCCGCTTACTTTCCACGCGCGAATGCGTTGGTATTAAAAAACATGTGCCCATGACTATTCTAGCAACACTTCAGTGCACAGACCCCATAGAGAAATGTTATCCAACGATGATAGCAATCGGGAAGATGATAGCAATCGGGAATGGGTTCTTAATACATGAATATTTAAGCGCATCTTAAAAGTAGAGTCGATACAGACCTCCTGACATTTTGACGTCCGACAAGCAAAATGAAAGGGACTTGTATTGACAATAATAAAACACACAAATGACAAAAAGAAGCTTACAAGGACTGGCATCAGGACAACAAAAAACTATGCCCAGCTGCCCAACCCGATAGCGATGATAAAAGTCACGGTCGCCAGCCCAAATGTATCAATGATCCCACCTGCCATCCACAGAACGAACGCCTCAAACCCAATACAATCATCCATTGACCTCTCTCCCATCAGTCTCACCCCGCCCCGCTCGTGTTCCCCGGAAACCGCCTCGCGCTCGCGCCCCCGGCTCCTCCCCATGGACGCCGCGAGCCGCACCTGGCCTCCCCCAACCCCCTCGCCGCCGCCCTTCTCCTCCCGGCCTCACGAGCCGCTGCCGTCCCCGCACCGCCGTCGCCGGCGCCACTCCAAGAAGCTCAGGCCCCCGCCTCTGCCGCCGTCGACGCCGCCCCCGCCGCCGTCACCGCCACAGGGCGCGGACTTCTCGGCCCTCCCGCCGGAGCTCGTCCACCGGGCGCTCGCGGCCGCCTGCGCCTCCGACGTCGCGGCGGCCAGCCGCGCGTGCCGGGCGTGGCGGGACGCGCTGCGGCCGCTCCGCGAGGCCGCGGCGGTGCACGCGTACGGCCGCCGCGTCAAGCACGGCCCCGTGGCGGGGGCCGACGCCTCCGCTGCCCGCGGGGGAGGCTGCGGCGGAGGGCGTCTCGAGGCGGAGAGGCAGCGCGCGCTGGGGCTGTTCCGGCGGGCGGCGAGGCTGGGGTCCGCGGCGGCGATGGTGGACGCCGGCCTCATGTGCTGGGAGGAGGGGCGGCGGGAGGAGGCCGTGGGGTACTACCGGAGCGCCGCGGAGCTGGGGCACCCCGTCGGGATGTGCAATCTTGGGGTGTCCTACCTAGAAGGTTTGGCGGATTTGGCTCGCTTTCCCTGTTTTCCAGCTTGCTCTGGAAATATTCGGAATATAGGACGAATTTGACTTGTTTCCAATTATCTTACTACTATATTCGATGCGCATTATTAGTTCTGGTCGACGTGGTTGGGTAGAGATTCCATTGTTTACAAGGTTAGCAATCATTCGATGGAGCTTTGGCTGTGTTCGGTTGCTTCTGTCTCTTGCGATTCATTTAGTAAACTGTACACTGGCGTAGGTTGTTTGTTAGGTCCACCTCTCAACTCTACTTACATAGTAAAGAATCAATTGCGTTACAACTGATATTGCTGCCAAACCTCTCTACAGCTGATCCACCCAAAGCTGAAGAAGCCATTAGATGGTTTTATCCATCTGCATCCGCGGGCAATGCTCGCGCTCAGTACAATCTAGGCCTTTGCTTGCAGAATGGGAGAGGGGTAAAGCGCAATCAGAAGGAGGCTGTAAGATATCTCTCCTATGTGCTATGTCACACACCTACATTTTGCAAATTTAACCTGTGACAAAAGTATTCTAGTTCTCTAGATGAACTCAAATGAACAGATCAGGCAATTTGTTGTGACGTATACTGCTTATAAAAGCTGTGTGGTATAACATCTTTTGCTAACTAGATTAACAATAGACAACATGTATAATTCATTTGTTGAACAAGAGTTGTTTATCTTGCAATCTGAGGATGCGAGGATTACCAGACTCTGTTGATGTGCTTTAGCTCAGCTAAGTAGCCTTAACACTTTATAGTTGATTTGCTCTACTAAGGTAATCAGGATAAATCAAAATATGCTAACCAGCAGATAAAAGATGACCAGCTGGCTCCTCCCTTTGTGGTTGCAATCATTACTGTGCTTATTTATCTATGTGTTGTAAATCTGAAAGAAACTTATTAATGCAGGCAAAATGGTACTTACGAGCGGCAGAGGGAGGGAACATACGAGCCATGTATAACCTTTCATTATGCTACAACTTTGGTGAAGGGCTTCCACAGGATCCTATGCGTGCTAAGAAATGGCTGCAACTAGCTGCTGATTATGGTCATAAGAAAGCTCTTTTTGAGTGTGGTATTAAATATTGTGCGGTGTGTATGCCATTCCTTATCTTTCTCAAAGGAAGTGCTTGACTTGCTTATTTGGATTCAGTTGCTTTAAATTTTTACCTAAATACCACACTATCAGATTAGAACTTTTTTCAAATAGATACATACTATTTCTGTTAAACCTCCTCCTACTCCGTTTCCGTCCTTCATTTCTTGCTATTATACATTTCATTTAGTACTTAGTGTTCACATAATGTTAGGACCTTCATGCTTGGTTTCTCGGGTTGGAAATCCACCTCAGACTTGTGCAAAACAGTATATAGGTATAGCTGATAGTAGCTGTATCTAATTCCTTCACAATGATGGTTAGGTTAAGGGTGTTTGTATGGTAATGAAGGAAAGTTGAATGTTTTAAAACTCAAAGAAGGTGGCTACAGTTGGCATAAAAAACTGTTGATAAATCTATGGTTTAGGGAACAACCCATACTTACGCTCAGTGTTAATGGAGCTTCCCCTGTAACTCACTGGCACCCTTTTTTATGATGATGTCTCTTATACAGGCAGGAGACAAGATCAAGTCTCTCATGTATCTAGAGTTGGCAACTCGGCGTGGAGAATCTGCAGCTGCTCATATGAGAGATGTAATGGTCGAATCACTCTCTGCTGCAAATGCACAGCGTGCCCTATCAGATGCTGATAAATGGAAACCTAAGGCACTCCATCCCAGAAGATGAGAAAATGGACCACACCATGTCTTCATTGAGATGGGCATTAATTGGAGCACGCCATTGAAGGGCGAAGCGCACTTAGGGTCTACTTGGTTGCTCCCCTCACAAAATTGCCTGAGCCAGGCGTGAACCCCAGGCGTCCGATTTTGGATGCCCGGGGCTGTGATGAACCTGCCAGGCTGCAACCAAGCATGCCCTTAGTGCATGCAGCTAGCCATACCTTCGCTCTGTACAAAGCCGACCATCGCAGATAACTGTAGGAGAACTTACTGTACTCTAAAGATTGTTCAGTGGCACTAGTTATGAAGGCGATGCAGTGGCGCAAGTATACAACACTGTACAGTTGCAAGCTGCTGGTTTATTCGATTTCTAGTTGAGGTCAGGCGAATGGACATTTGTGGTTTTGTAATAACAGAAATGCAGGTAATGTCAAAGAAATGATAGTGCAGGTGCAGTCAAGATGAGGGGCCTAGATTAGGGTGTCGATCGTGTATGATGTCAACAGTAATGACAAAAAAGGTCTTGTGACCGTTTTGTTAGAGAAAATTAGCTTCCACTTGTTTGGGTGTGTTGTTTGGCACTCTCCTTGGTATCCCAGTTCTGATTGGACACTTTACAATTCTTTCCAGCTACAAACTTACGCTTACTGTTGAGTTTGTTTGTAGAAACTATTTCTGCGTTTATAACTGATACTGAACTGCATTAAACATCGATGCTTTACGGAACTGCGGGTGCTTGGAAGCACTACAATTTTTTTATGTTCTGTATCGTGTCAATCTGCTGTGCTTCTTGTAAGCTCCTGCACTGGAGTGGTGAGTTTGCCAATGATCTAGATTGGAACTCGGTGATGTTGCGTTGAGGCAATTACATAGGTGTCATTGGCTGGTATTTTTCTTTCTCCTGTTTCATGCCTGCGAAATGTATACAACGAAGAAAGAAAGATCGTCTGATCGCTTCCCAAAGAAAAAGTGAACGAAACGACTTTTTTTCCCCTTCGGTTCATGGAGCTGAACTGCTGAAGCAAAAGCAAAGCCGCAGACAGCAACTCCTAGATGACGACCAGTCGACGATAACTTCCTCGCCGGACGGCGCGTCTTCTAGATCGAGTACGCCGCCAAGTCCACCGGCAACAGCAGCACCGACAGCGGCGGCCGGCGGCACCAGATGCAAATGCAAGGACGGTGTAGCCATCGTCAGCGCCTTGCTTTTGCTTCTTATCCAACGGCCGCCCGAAGAACGCCTCACCCACTGCGCATTGGCTGGTTTGCGAAGACTTGGCGCAGGAGGCGGCGAATCTGCTATAGTTACGCTCGGGAGAGCGAATCTGGTGCTAGGGTTTGAGTCGGGGAGGTGAATGGGTTCGACCGTGCTTGCGGTTGACGTCACGGAAGGAAGCTGCGGCGGCCGTCGGCGCCGGCGGATCGTCGAGCGCAGGGGAGAACTAGCCGGTCAGTTTATAGAAGAAGGCTTATTTATCAAATTTAATATAATATAGGGGCTTTTTGACAAATACTGGATCGCGATTATTAGTCGCGATCCAAACGAGGGGGCGTTTTGCAAAACAGCGGTGGGGCGAGGCCGGGGCCGCCGCCGGCGCGCCGCGCGCGTGTCCGCGGCGCCGCAAGGCTCGTCCTTGTTGGCTGCTGCATCGCTCGGAGGTCAGGTCGGTGGCCGTGGAGGGCACCAGCGGCGAAGGGAACTGGAGGGGGGCGCCGGTATCGCAAGGACGGAGACGAGAAGCCGAGGCGAGCCGCGCGCCGGAGGAAGACGCGGCGAGCGCCCGGCGGGGGTGAGTGAGTGGGGCACCGGTGCAGTCGGCATCGAAAGCGGCATCTGACGCCAGCATCTTTTTAACTGTCCGCCCAGCCGCCTCCTTGAACCGGAGCGACGCTCGCCGAGATATGGCGACGCCACCGTCGACACGAAGAAGCGACGGTGGGATCGGGAGCAGTGGACTTGCCTGCGTACTGCTCTCATCAACGAGCTGCTGGCCACACACTGGGAACAGTTCATCCGTGAGGCAGAGCAGCAAAGATGACATCGCTCATGAGAAAACTAGCGATGCCTCTGCTCTGCTCTGCTCTGCTCGACCCTGATCACCATTTTTTTACCCCATGCGAATCGGGAGAAATCGCTTTGAAACTGAACATTATTAGCACTTAAGGACATACTTTTTGAATCCTCAAATTGAGCAAAAATGTTTGAGATTTGTAATATGATCTCATCACGGCTCACTTTTGGCCTCCGTTCCATTCGACCGGACGCGTCCAGCGGCTGCGCCGTAGCAGTCGGCCTCCCAGGCTCCGGTGGCTACACCATCCAGTCCATCTGCTCTTGTTCCCCTCCGTCCTCCGGTGCCTGCACCATCAAATCAAGTCTGCCAGCTCTTGTCCCCTGCGGTGGACGCTTCAGGTCCGCCAGGCCTGGACTGGACGCAGACTTGTTTGCGGTGTGGCTCGTACCAGTAATAAAATGAGACCACGGAGAGAAGAAAGCAGAGACCACTCAGACCAGAAAGGGATTGCCATACCAAAGAAAGGAAAACATATGAAAGATGTTTCCCTACATGATTTCATCAATGCAGTCAGATACGGCGGATAATGAAGTCCAACTTTATTGTGTGCCAGTAGTGTTACATTTCACAGCACTCTGATCAACAAGAACAGCAAAAGGTGCAACATTACAGAGAACCAAACAAACCACAAGAAAACGGAGAACAGTTTCGCTTTTATTGGATAATAAGATAGCGGTAGACGGAATAGTAGCATGCCCATTGTTCGTCAGAGGAACAGCTGAGCTCACAGCTTCGACATCAGGCCGTTCTGAATGGCCTTGGGCGACTCGGCTTCCTTGATCTCGGCATCAGAAGAACTGGGAGGCACGTCCACCGCAGGGGAGCAGTTAAAGAATCCGTGCGGCTGCATGAGACATGTTCATTAGTGATGACTATGACAGTAGGGCTAAAATCTTTGTCTGAATAATCGACAACCGTATCCATCGATTTGCTGCCTAAATACTAAGACTCAGAACTGTTACCATGAGCACGAAGCCGATGTGCTCCACAGGCATCACAGGCCAGTCTTCCAGCCTTGGGATATGGGTGAGCCCGAACATATACCTGCAAATGCGGAACAAAGTTCTTGTAAAAATTGTTGCAAATCCGAACACATGGTTCTTAGCGTCAGATAAATGATGTTCCAGAAAATTGAGTATAGTGAAGGAAGTAATACCAGAGAACAATGTCAGTTTCCTCCAGGGATCTATCCTTCTTCACCCACGTAGGTAAACCCTCATGAATACGTGGGTTCTGATTGGGAAAGTCTCCTCCCGGGAAAATCTCATCACTCCTGTATGGCGTGACCCAGAGATTGTGCTTTAAGAACCCAGCTCTCCTGAGAAATTTCGCCTCCGGCAGAGCCAACGGCAAACAGTTTGAACCAGGCACAAGCTTGTAACCAGTTGGCTGCCCAGTGCGATTTACCGTTCTTGTGTTCCTTACCTGATCATCACATGAATAATAATGAACAGAAAGAAAGGAAAGATCGAATATGTTTGATAAATGATGCATGGAAGATCAAGAGAGCAGTCAATATGTTCAGATCATAACTATGAATGGTAAAAATAAACTGCTACGATTAACTTTGTTTCTAATAATAATTAAAAAAACAAACTGCTACCTAGTTACCAGAGAACAAACTTTGTTTCAGTGTTCTTGAAAGAAAGATTGAATGAGTAGTGCATGCAAAATCCGTAAAAACTGACATGTTCTTAACTTCTCATGGGTTCATTTTCTAATGCTGATCAGAATAATTAAATGCCACAAAAAAATCTTACGATCCAATGGCGTGCAGATGACGGGTCACAGTCTCGCATTGCTTGCAATTCAGACTTCAACAACTTCTCCTCTGCATAGAAAGCATTGTTATGCACATTATGTGGTCCTGCACTTTCCACTTTAACATTCACCTCCACCACCTGTGATAGGAGAAAGAAATGTAAAAATAATCAATGACCATGGCCAGTGTGCAGATACTGCATTCGATGGTTTTGCATACTTGGGACTAAAAAGCATTGAACTAGCCCTCCTATGTTATTAAACTAAATGATTGCACAGAAGCATTCGGGCACACTTAACAAAGCCTCCTGTTTTAATTATTTTTCGTGAAACTTATAAGCGAAAAAATTATGAATTCTCTCTGATCCAAAGACATAAGTGAATTTCTTGTGTTTCAAAGCAGATTCCAAAATTATCAGCGGGCAATTTGATTGGAAAAGAATGTGTACATGCAACAAAGACAAAGAAGGCCACCCACTGACCAACCTGATTAAAAGCCTCGTTAGGTTTGCAATCAATAGCCATGTCCATACGGGCAACAAAAAAATGCTGATGAACAGGTGCATACAGAGCAGGGGCAATGGTTGTGCCATATTTCCTCGATTCCCCAGGCATTAGAGCTCCCAAGCTGAGAACCCCGGTAAGCTTTACTTCTGCTTCTATTTTTCCATCCTGCACAAATACTAGCGGTTAATTATTACTGCAAATGTAACCGAACTGTATCAAAGCTTTGTAGCTTCAGAATCATTAATCATACTCTAGCTTAACACATCAAAGCTGGGATCACTAAACCTTCAGCTACAACTCTTGATTTTTGCAATAACCAAATTGCAATTTGCAAATCTTTCCCGCATAAGTTAGCAAACTCACACTCCCTTCAGTGTCAAAAAACTTGTCGTTTTGATGTTGTCCTAAGTCAAAGTTTTTAAATTTTGACTTGAAATATCTTTTTGTGCATTAAGTTTAGAAATGTGAAAATGATACGAGTAGATTCGTATTGAAATATGATTTCATAAAAGTACACTTTAGCTATATTTTATAAATATTTTATAGCAAAAAGTATTAGTCAAAATTGTGTTTTGAAGACCGTGTCAATGTCCTAAACGACAAGTTTTTTGACACTGGAGGGAGTACAACAAATATTAGCTTTTGCAAATTGAAATGCTAATTGGCTTGCAACATTTCAAGAGAAAAGAAAACTGAATAATTATACCTGATAAAAGTGCCAGTAAAAACCATATTCATAGTTTGCAATTGTGCAGATAAATGAGACAGTGAGCCTCCTTGACCGCCTAACTTCTGCTAAACCAGTTCTCCAGTCTTGGTGTTTCCATAGGATTCCGTGGTCCTCCTCATGCAAACAAACGCAGTTCTCAATTGTTTCTACACCACCAGTGAAATTTGTGAAATGTGCATCAAAATATTTTATGTAGCCCAAGCAGTCACAACCCTGTACAAAAAAGGGTAAGTAATGCGATAAACCAAAGTTAAAATATCCAGAGGGCTAAATTACCAAGAACTAAGCAAATTACCTTCTTAAGAGAATGAGCATTTTTCCCAAGTCCATCTTCTCCAGCATCAAATGCATTCTTGCGATAATGTGGTTCATTTGGATCTCCATAAGGAACAACCATCTCAACGAAGCTCAGCCTATGCGCTATAGGCCGACGTCCACGGCTACCATCAACATACGCGACAGAATGGATAACTAAACCCTCTTTTGGGGTGAAGCCAATACGGAAGTTCCACTGACCAACACCATTAAGTGTTATTAGTTTCAAAGGGCATCATTATTTATTTGTTAATACTGGCATCATAATTAAAATATTTAATCAAACATATACCTTCTGCCACTCCACAAAATAGCCATTAATGCGGAAACTTGGGCCTTCAGGCTGATTGATAATAAGCGGTTTAACATCACTTCGATCAACTCCACCTCTTGTTTCCCCAGGAGTGTAGTTTCTCAAATGATCTGGTGGGGGAAGAGGAACCAACTTCCTATCTTCAAACTCAATTACAATATTATTCTGCATATCAACAACAATATAAATCCCTTCCACAGGACGTGCATAACCATTCTCCATGGGGCTATCACTCTCAGTTCTACAAAATA
The DNA here is from genome assembly GCA_012490785.1 of Eragrostis nindensis. Taxonomy (NCBI): domain Eukaryota; kingdom Viridiplantae; phylum Streptophyta; class Magnoliopsida; order Poales; family Poaceae; genus Eragrostis; species Eragrostis nindensis. Next base: position 155,751 of record JAAXCT010001404.1, on the reverse strand, counting down.
TTAGAGGCTTGCCAAGTCTGCGACTCGGAGCATCAGCATCACCGTAGTAGCCAGCACACCTGAAAATTTTGTAGAAACATACATATTCCAACTTTAAAGGTAATGTAGTCTGACAGACAGATAACCAAAATGAGAAACGTAAAAAAAAATATTTCTTTTCATAAAGCTTACCAGGCATCTACCATAACAAGGTCCATGTCATCCACACCTCTTCGCTTCATAGCTTCGATAAATGGGGGATAGCTTTTGACAGTAGCTTCGCACTCAGCATACTCCATAGCATCCTGTGAAATGTATAAGATCCAAAGTCAACTTTACAGATGGTAAAGATCTCACCAGAATTTCGATAGATCGATGACTAGGCCGCTAATGCCTAAAATGTTAGAAAACTAATAAACGACAACTACAGTAAATATCATTATTACATACTACACATGGACTGAATGATAGGAAGGTTGACAAAAGATACACAAGGTAGACAATATTCTAAAGAATTTGGTACACATACCATTGCAGGCTGAACATCTGGAATAACTTGAGATGATACCACCTTGCCTCTGTGATGTCCACCCCTAGTAGCTGCATGCACTTCAGAGAGTTCCACTATCCAAATGCTAGTCTCATTTGATTGTTTATTGTAAATGACAAGCTTGGCCCTCCTAGGAGGCAACCTGCCTGGAATAACAGCAGAACCTTTGGTTCTAGGAAGCAGTGATGGTTGAAAAGGTGGGAAAAAGTATGCATCAGCTAATGCCACAACATTCTTGTCCGGTTCCAACAGCACAACTTCAACAAAACGCATGCTGTCTCTCTCCTACAATTATAACTTCACAGATTACTCAACTCCATTTTTTCCCCATGCTTGTATAGAAAAGTATTTGAAAGACTTGTTTGCAAACCTCAGGAGATCTTCCAGCAGCTCTTACAGTTGCCACAGCAACTGCAATTTCAGCAGCAGATAATGGGTCTAAAGGGTGGCATCTCTGGGCTCTCGTCATGATAGGTATCCCTGCATGTTTTCCATCATCAGGACATTAGTTCAGTAAAACCATAGTGCACATTTCTCATTCCAAATATAGCATGTAGACCAAATTATACATATGGAAAACATGGAAAATTCATCAGAATATGTCAGGCAAGTTGTGATGCTATCCTGAGGAGTAATTTAGATAGAATAGGAAAGATAATATGTGCCTAATTAGCACACAACTGCTTTCCTAAAAAACCATGAACCAATCAACAAGCACAAAAAAAAAATAATTAAGAAATAAGCAGGACCCATTGTATACAGATAACTTGGACAGTCAATAAAACCATGCTCCTCTGCTTATCGGGGATGGTGAGGTAAAATTTAGTGACAAAATGGGATGTTGACCTCTGTCTGAAGCAAAAGGTAAACAAAACTGTACTAGCGTATGAACCTTGAAGTATTAATTGCAAGTCTTAAAATATTGTTTGACGAACACTAGTGGTCCAGGTCTTGTATCAAGTTGTCGGTTAGAACAAATTCTAAACTAAACTGAAGAACATATATCACATTTTTACCAAGAAAAATCTATGTATTTTATTATTTACTACAGTGACAAAATCATCTCAAGCGATGTTGAACAATTGAGGAGAAGATTGTTCAACATCGCTTGAGATGGTTTGGACGTGTGCAACGAAGACCGGAGGAGGCGCCTGTACGTAGTGGGGTAATACGTCGTCCCGAAAATATGAGGAGAGGCAGAGGTCGACCACCATTGACATGGGCAGAGTCGGTGAAGAGAGACCTGAAGGACTGGAATATCGCTGAGGAGCTAGCTATGGATAGGAGAGAGTGGAAGCAAGCAATCCACGTACCGGAACCTTGATTTCTCCTTTTTTTAATTCTTTTAAAAAACCCTTTTTTAAAAAAAACTTTTTTTCTCTTTTCTCTCTTCTTTCCCTTTTATCCTGTTTTGCCCTTTCTCGTTTTGGTTGGTTTTGCCTCTCTTGTTGGTTCCTGCAGGTTCCATCTCTAGCCTACCCCAACTTGCTTGGGATAAAAAGGCTTTGTTGTTGTTGTTGTTGTTGTTGACAAAATCACCAAACAATTTGATTTAACTAGACAGCCGCCCTGTATCAACCACCGTTCATCATCCCTTTACATAACACAGAAGTCTATGATTTGACAGATGCCACAAGTTTCAAGTATAAACCATCGTTCATCGTCCCTTAGGAGGTCATATACTCTACCAAATCTGATGAACAAATCCCAAGATAGTTTCCCAGGAAACCATACCAATATCATAATAATAAGGATCGCTTCTGTATTCTACTGTTCCACCGAAAGTCAGGCGTGTCATCTATTAATAAGAGATGAGCAACGACTAAGGATCTCTCAAATCTTTTATGGTATTTCTGGTTGACACGAAAGTTCAGGACTTCAGGGTGATATGAAGTCCTTTTCTGGTTCCAGTAAAACAGAAGTCTGCATCACTCCATCGAAAAAAAAAGAAAAAAAAAACAAGTCTGCATCACTCCGTGCATCCCGTGAACTTTTAAGATGTAGCAGCAGGAGATACACTAGACAACATTTAAGTGCTAATCTTGCTTGCACCCCACCAGTTTAGATTCCCCACGTACACATAAGATGTGCCCACAGTCCATCCTATGTGTGGACCCAGCCTCCAGCAGCAGCTTTATGCCTAGTGGCGCACCCAGCAGAAAACCGTGAAATGCAGAAAACTCTGTTGACCCATGATTCCAATAATCATGCATTATATTTAGTCCCTTGTCAATCTGACATCATTGTCCAGATCACTTACTTACCTGTAGAAAAGTGTCGCCTAATAAAAAAGTATGGAAGGACAAAATGATCACCGCTACTAGTGATCAAAGGCAGGCAAAGAAAGATAGGAAAACAAAAAACAGTAAAGCTTCAAAACCAAACTATTTGGATGGTTCTGACTGTGAGTACCACTCAACAATACGGCTGCGCCATCACATCAAGCCCCCGTGATTTAATCATCAATTTGCCAGATAAGGCAGAGCAAATATTTTATTATTATTATTATGGTATATTGCTGCCTCCATACGATCGAACTATAAACTACTCATGAATAGCTGATTCTAGACCAATTAATTCGCCAATCTTAAATCTGGTCGCATGCATACGAGAACAGTGATGTTTGAGCATCGTACGCATCTGATCCCACAAGGGATCTGTCCGTTCCTTCCAACTAATCTGCATACTCTGCTTGCATGCACACGATGCAATGCACTCTGTACACCTACCACCACCTGGTTGCGTTTCCCGCATTCACATCTGAGTTCATGAGAAATCGTGATCGACTGAAACACCCCCGTCACACGCCTCGACTAATCTACCATCCATGCACGACAGTGCGCTACCGTAACACTTCTCCTGACCCATTGAACCTCGACCAGTTCACTAAGAACTCGTGCTGCTTACGATCCAACTCAATCGAGAGAGGGAGACAGAGGTTGCGATCCCAGTATACCTTTGGAGGACGCCTTCGCGGTGGTTGGCTGGACCGGGGCGATATCCTCGATCACGGCGCCACCTCCAACTGCCGACGCGGCCACACGCTCATCGCCCGCGGCCATGGCGACCTTCGCGGCAGGGGAGGCCGCGATCGCCCGCACGGGAGCGGGGGCGCCACGAGCGGGCGCGCCGCCGCCGCAGCAGGCCGCCGCCTTTTCCTGAGCTGCGGCCATTGGAGCGGGTTCGAGAGCTGACTGTGTCCGTATTCTCCGCCTCCGCCTCCGCCTCGCCGGCACAGACGATCTGACATACAGCACAGGCGCTCCGCCTCTCGCGCCTTGTGCCTCCCCTCTCCGCCGCCGATCCTGCTAGTCGCCGGGCCCACCGAGAGTGCGGGTTCGGGCTAGGGTTTCGGGAACCCTAGGGAGGGGGGCGGGGTTCTCTCTCCGTCCGCCGGAAGACGACGAGGAGGGGAAGCGGTGGCGCACTGGAGACTGGAGTGGTGGTGGCGGGCGGAGCTGGGTGATTTGGAGAGCCAGGCGGCGACGGGGCTCACGTGGATTTATAGAAAGGTGAGGGGAAAGGTGACCGAAGCCGTGCACTGGCTCTGTGAATGAGCTGTGGACTCTTCTGGGTCGTGCAATTCCAAACTGCTAGACTTACACGTGATTTGTACCTACGCAATCGTTTTGGATTGTGGTTAGCGATGGCTTTTGCAAATGTGTTATTTAGTCCAAAAAAATTGTGTTATTTTGAATCAACACCATTTTTTCCTATGGGGAAAATGCTGGGTGTGTAGCAAATGCATTGGCCTAAGCGACTAGATTCATTTTTTTAAAAACATAGTACAGATGCAGGCAGGCACTCATATACACGTATGCACACTCACCTCCATACACACCTCTGAAGCATCGGGTCAGTTGATTTTGATATTCACGAAGTCACCACATGTGCCTCGCTGTCGATGAGGCCGTCGCCTCCTACTGAAAGAATAATTAATCGTAAATGCAAGCACCGTCCGTGCCAAGTCTAGGACTTGAACCTGAGTGGACATGCTCCACAACTAGAGACCAATTGAGCTACGCTCACTTCGCGCAGCAAGAGTCAATTGCTTTCAAACACAATGAATAACTATTTGCATTTTGAGCTTTCACAGGACGAGATAAATACCATGGAGTCGGCTCCAATAGTAACATGGGAATATCATACAATTGTAAAAGACATAAATGTGATATAAATACAATCAATTCTGCTGTTAATACTTTTACCCCTCTAGGTACACGCTGATGGTGATGGAAACCTGAAATCATGCACACGTTGATGATAGGTAGGTGTCAATTTTGACTTTATCTGAGATGGGTCACGGTCCCTCCAATACCCATAGCAAAAGTTGTGTAACTTTTTCTTACTTGTGGAACCTTGTGATTGTGATGGAAATGTTCTCCAGCAAAATCAGGAAATTTTGATAGCGTATCGCAACGTGCTTTCTACGTTTATGAATAGTTGATGTGCTCCCAGAATTGTTCATAACAAGTTTCTAAAATTCTTCTACTATTATACGGTAGCAAGATAATCTCCAAGACTCTTAAAAAATTATGATCGTATTGCTCATAGGAAAATTCTTCACTTAATTTGTATGTACCGTTTGTGATTGAGCTATTTTTCTTTCTTGTAAGAAACTTACCTAGTGTAGCAGTATTATCACACGGTGTGGACGTGGGGTGTAATATACTAACTGCTACATTGCTTACGAAATATACCTTCTCACACATGGATATTACCATAAGTTAATACTTTAGATGCTGCTCTCGAGAGCATGCTTGACAATATCATTCAATATATAAGAAGGCGGGTGCTTCTACCATTTGTGAATGCATGTCATTTTATTTTTCTAGATTATTGTCTCAGTGTGTCCCAAAAAAAAACACTTATTATCTCAGTCTGTAAGTTTTTTCTTAACCAGAATGCATGTTGTTTTATCTTATCACTCGAAAAAAAAAGGTTTTATCTTATAGCTCGATGGATGATCCAACATACTTACCCCACTAGAACACACAACCGCCTGTGACTCTCAAGATGACAATTATTGTTTACCATACGAACATAAGCACTTAGCCAGTCTGAATTTTTTCCCTCTGAAAAAAAAGAAAAAGAAAGACAGAAAGCAACTAGTACGTCCTGGTCACGTTCATGTGCACCAGAAGGCACCTTGTCTGTCCTGCTTGTCATACATGCGAGGCGAATATTGCAGCATGGCTCAACAGTGGGACACACTTTTTTTTTAATCCCAAAATCCCTGCAGGCACTTTCACGGATTAATCAAAATCTAACGGCGGTACATGCATGTGTGAGTGTGCACGCGCGAGATGGGCGACAGTGAGAGCGAGAGCACGCAGCACGTCAAAGCTCCGTGACACGGACGTCGGCAGGGGAGATGACGAGGTTCTTATCATCTCAGGAAGCAAAACGGAATAATCTTGCACGCTGCAACATCTTTCTGTACCCTTTTGCCGGTCACTTGGCAGTGGCTCCATGTTCGACGGCCCTGGATGATGCCTACTCCTTGGAGCCGGACGACGCCTCCGTTTTCGAAATCAGACCGGTTTTTGTTGCTGTCCGCAAGAAGAGTGCCAGCCGAGTTCTAAGTTTTGGCTGTTCCATACTTCGTAAAACAAATAAAAATCTTAGCCATAGTATAATTCTTGTCAAAAGCACCTAGAAGGTTCCACATACTCGATGTGGACTGCCTATCAAGATAGAGTAGCTAACTCAAATGGTCCACTGTCGAAGTTGTTGCTTTTTGGCTCAACAGCAATCAAGCAATAGAAAAAGAGATACAGCTGCAATAACTAGATCACAAAAATAATTTAAGCCCATTTCCTTCGTATTAACAGAAAAATACAACTCGAAAAGTTCTTACCACAAACTTTGTACTACGCATTTACTTAGAACAATTAGAAAAGTGCTTCCACCGGTTTTAAATATATGATGCAATTGATTTTTTCGTTGAACTTTGACCAATAATATATATTAAAATAATTAGTTGCTTAACGTGAAATGAATATCAAAATGTTAGTTTATATAATTACTATTTGCATAAATATTTATAGATAAGCTTACTTTAGTCTTACCTAAGCTCTTTCTCTATCCGTGTATGTTTGTGAATGTCTGCATCTATATATACTGTGTTTCGAAAAAAAAAAAACAAGAGTACGTCTAAAAGTTTAGAGAGTGAAAAAGAGGTTGTATTTTCTATTCCCTACTGCCTCTCCACCGTAGGATTAGGATCACCTAGTGGTGAGATGAGTTCACAATTCGAATAACGATAAGAGAGGGGTGTGATCGGAGGGGCCGGCGTGATAGGAGCACCCGCTAGTCATCTCACCTACCCACTCAAAACCACAGCTAGGTGAGGATAAACCCAAATTAATAAAGAAATATTAATGGTCGTTTAAAGTGGAATATTCCCGGCCCACAGGATTCGCGGAAGGCCCATCTCTCTTTCTGGAAAAAGCTCTCATTCATCAGACTGGGAAGGAACGCCTTTTTCTGTATGTTGGGCTGCTTTTTGTTGTATGACGGTCGGGCCCGCAATATGGTGGATAACAAGTCAGTATTAGTGGATTAGTCATGCTATTAATAAGTAGGCAGAGTGTGAAAGGGGTCTTGGCCTAGTGGTTAAGACATCCGAGTAACACCTCTCAGGTCCTGGGTTCGACTCCCCGTGGGAGCGAATTTTCAAGGATTTAACGGCATTTGTGCTTTCAGTGGTAGGCGACGCTCCCGTCGACAGCAAGGCGCCAGTGGTGACTTCGTATCTCTAGATTTACCGGCTAGTCTTCGAAGATGCTCATAGGGGTAGGGTTTGCGTACGTGTGTTCATCCGATTGCAGCAGTGCATCACGCACCGACCCAGAATACAAGAAGCATGGCGTTGCACAATCAAATTTGGTTTGAAGGGATCCAAACTTGTCTACTAAAATTTCGAATATCAAATTATGAGAATACGAAGGGCTCATAAATCAGTAGTTCAAAGAAACTTCTACTTGTCGAGCATATTTGTCTGCATCTTGAAATATTGTGCTCATCGTTTGAAGGGGCCTCATGTAAATGAGGCTCGATATTTGGAACTGCTAAGAACTGTGGTGCAGCACTTGGGGATGACAGGCCCGCTGACGGCGAGTGGCACAAGTGCTGTGCACACTACGAAGGCTACCATGGTGGAATCCTGGGTTTACGGGACCAATTAAAACGATGCGGCCACGTATGCAGCTGCCAATTTGGCAACGTTGACGTCCATAATCGGCCGCACTCCTGATACCTGCTGATGCGGCTACCAAGACTGCTGAGCCGTCCTTGTCGAATGTCGATCGATCGATGCTTTTTGCTTTGGTGTCGTACAAATATTGAAGGACCTGTGCTAAACAATTGATGACTGGTGACAAGAGAATAATCAAATGAGATAAAATCCATAGACATCCATCCCTTGCGATTGTTGGTAAGTGAGATATTTTCATTCTTGTGCAAATCGAAGCTCCAGTGCCTACTGCCTAGTACGGGTATTGAAACAAGGCTTACGCAACAAACCAGAGATGTTACTGAAACTCTTATAACCACTGGACTACGTATCATTTCACGTTAAAGTTTATTAATTACAAACATCGAATGAACTCCTGACCCGTGAAAGCAAAGGATGAGGACGGCACGTACCGCGGTCCACATGAGCGCGGCATGATTGGATCGCGCGAACGTCACGTAGGAAACCAATGCCCTGATGAGTGACGAGCTTCGCTAATCCGCCACCACTCCCCCGTTTCGTGGACAAAGCATGCTTACCCGCAACGGCAAAGCCGCGATTCCTTTTCCCTTTCCGCAGTGCGTTATCGGCTGGCGATGCGAAGAGATTCGGATTCCATACGCGTGGCCTCCTTGCACAACTAATGTGCTGCTGATACGGCCGCAGCTTCTAAGCTGTTTTTTTCCCCCTGAAGAAACACTTTTAAGCTGGCGTTTACCTCAGGTCAGCTCGTAGTGCGCCTCATAATGCACATTATACAAATATACTACAAGCAACTAGTAGCACCTTTCTTTGTTTCTTCTTTTTGCTTTCTTGAAGAAATAATGCTGCGCATCAAGATAGCGACGGAGGAAGCAAATGATTGATCACAGCAAGATGACATACTATAAACAAACGCTTACGCGCGCACGCATTGTACTTTTGCGTTGTTGGGCGCGCGAGCCGGTGAGGCAGTCCAGTCAGCAGAGCATGCACAGACCAGAGTCGCAAGCAAAGCAACATCCTAAAAACAAACCTATTGGCTCCAATCCAGATGCTCCCGAGTGGGAAGTAAGTAGTAGTACTCCTCAGGGCCGCAAAGACAGAGACCACTACCGTTTGTTATTCAGCTTGTGCGGTACACTCTACATACTGTTGATAGCTTAGTAGGTAGTACCCACCGGGGTGCTGCTGTCATCGTCCTGCAGATTGTTAAACCATTGCTGATGAGCTTTACAGGCGTACGTGCACCACAAGTTGGCGAGCCCGCAGAGCGATTGGCGGTAGCTGCGCGCCCGGCCACCGCACGTACGGCGCCCACCGTCTAGTTAGTGGAGTCTTGATCACCGTCAACTCGTCGCTGCATGCCGCTCCATGCAATGCAAGTGTGGTCCCTACACAAACAAAAACGTTGGTCACGGCTGTCGGCAGCTCCGGCCAGTTCTTGCGCATGCGCACACCGCACACGTACGCGCTGTACCTAGCTAGCCGGCTAGCCGTCGGCGTTTGGCTTGTGCGGGCGCTCGGCACGGTGCGGCGGCTCGCAGGCTCGCAGCTGTGCTCTCGCCTCGTCCGCGTGCGAAAACGCGCCGCTGCCGCTGCCGCCGCCAGGCACGAGCGCACGGCGTTTTCGCAGCGTGTCGTGCCAACTTAGCTGTAAAAGACCAAGGCTGCTGATGGTGACATCATCTCGCGCACCCAAAACAATCGTGATTAATCAAACTCTGTGATAGCGGCTCTGTTTACTTTTCTTGGAGGTTGAAACCAAACTCTGTTTTCCTTTTCCTGTTCTTTCTCGCAAAAAAAGAAAGAAAGAAAGAAAGAAAGAATGAAAGAATGAATGAATGAAAGAAAACAACGCCGCTAAAGAGAAAAAAAAAGTTTAGCAATTCTGCAAGTCGCCTAAGTGAGGGCCCATGGATCATTCGTCGCCTGGGCTTGAAGTTGTGCCTGCAGGTGGGCCAAACTGGGCTCCCCGTCCTGTCGGCTCGATCCAACTCACGAGCTCGCGGCAGAGAAAAATGGGGAGAAAAAGCAGAGGCATCGCGCGGGCGGGCGTTCCAATCGTCCATCCCCCGACCGCCCGGGCGCCAAAACCCTACGCCTACGAGCACACTCCCCGCGCGCGCCCTCCCCCTCCCGTCCCCCGTCCCCTTCCCTTCCAGAGGCGGCCACAGGCGAAGCAGAAGCAGGCCCCAAGACCAGCGGCAGCAGCACCACCGGCGAAACCGGAGGAGCCAAGGCGCGCCGCCCCCGAATGGCGTCGTGGTGCGACAACTTGGCGGCGCCGCCCCGCGTTCTCGTGGCCCCCCGTGAGTACCCTTCACCGCTCTCGATTGCAGCCTGCCTAGTCTGAGCTGTCGTCAACTCGCATTGGGAAATTTTAGTGCCTACACAGCTGCTGATCTGTGGGATGAATGCGACCTTCGCTGATTCTAGTGTTCCCGAGTTGAAACCCTTAGATCTCCGTTGCTGTATGCTGTTCTGAGCTCTGTTAGTTTGTGTAGCCCGGTGGACTGGTCAGCTGGATGTGAATCTCTTCCCAGGATTGAACGCTCCTGTTTGAGGACTGATTAGGGGAAATGGGGAATGTTTCGTATAGTTCGTTCGTCCCAAATGGCGCTCTGCACTTTTAATCAGACTCCCATTTCGTGCACTTTACAGGTCCCTGTGGTGCAGAGGTTCTAGGAAATGTGTTGTCACTTCGCCACCCAAGATCAGGTGCGCCTATACCTACCTGCCTTAGCTTGTGTTTGCCGGTATGAGTTTCTGATCTCCCAGCAATTAAAACAAATGCAATATGAATGTCGTCAATCAGGAGACGAAGCAGGGTATCTGTTTATTGATGGTCAACTTCATGAGATCAATTGGTTTAAGGAGCGCTACGGCTCTTGGTTCTTGGGAAATTATGTTTGTGAAGGTATGGTACAAGCATAAACTAGCCGAGCAATTTTCCATTTCTGCGCAAAAGCTTGAATTTCTTTTCCATCTGGGTTATGCTTCCCTTCTGTTATTGTTGTGTTGCCAATGAATAGTCATTGTTACAATCTAGATGTGCTTCCCTTTTGATTTTGTTAACAAGTAATTGAGATACCACATACCAGGTCAACTGTTAGGCGTGCGATAAGATCATGAGTTCATATTCTTCTTATTCTCTAATTTCTGTGCCTTCATACCATCTACGACACATAAACATACCAAATGTGGAGTCCTATAGTCTGCTTGGAATCAAAGTGTTTCTGAACACATTCTCGAATGCTTTGTACTTTAGTGCCTAACTATTGTACTGTTTTTCCTTATAGATGGTGGGCTCTATTATTGTACACCTGTTGATCCAATCTTCATTTTCCTACCGACCTTTGAAGCTGCACGGATGTCGGTATGTCAAAGTGAAGATACTAATTCTGGCAAGCGGTTCTTGCTCTTTCAAAAAAAATAAAAAAATTCAACTTACATGCTTTCATTTGCTTTGCTGCAGAATGGTAAAGATCTGGGAAAATTTAGACAACTTGATGAAATCTTGTATGTTGAGGGATATCCTGCATATCAGCAGCTCATGCGTGTAGCTGGACAACATATGGAATTGGTTTGTGAAGTTAAAGGTCAATGTTTAACATATTTTATTGTAATAGCTGCTACCAAGTTATGAGCACCATTATATCCTTGCGACCTGGTAGCTGCTTGGTTTCTTCATTGAGTTAATGCTTTTGATTGCATTTTGTTGTCAGTCATTCCTTCCGTGTTTTCTGGCATGACTTCTTTTTTGTCATGGCAAATGCTATTTATTTACATGGATACCTTTCCTGCAGAAGTAGCTAACATGAAATTCTTCAGGCTTGACGATTCTAAGGTCTTATCTTGGTTGTGTTGTAAGGTAGCTGTTTCAGTTTGTACCATTGCTCACTCGTTTGGAAGATTAAATTATCTCTATGCTTATTCTTGTCAAAAACTGTACCAAATCATATTTATTTCACTTTTTCTCACTGTTCATAACTACTAATACCTTACTACAAATTTCCACAGGTGCAGAATCTAAAAGAGGTCTTCCCCAAGTTGGGTAAAAATTATGCTGCCCAAGGAGAAAAGGAACTTTGTATGTCTCTATAAATCGTTGTTTCAGTATTTAAATTTTAAGTAGTGTAGTATGGCAAGAAGCCAAGGAGTATGTAGCATTTGGTTTGACTGTTACTTTCGTTTTTCCCAGATTGTACTCGTGTAATATTTTGGTTTAACCAAACTGTTGATTAGGGCTAACTTATTTCAGTTTATAACCAAACTGTTGAGACAGGGTTGATGCTTTCTAGTGCATCACTTAGGATCTAAAATAAAATGCCTTCAACTACACCAACTGTACTTCATTTTTTCGTGCCATGAATAGCAAAAAAATGGTTTTTATTTAACAAAGCTTGTGAGTTTGGATTTGCATTTACCTGGTGTTAGCAGTTAACCCGTGTATCTTATTCAAAAGGGTAAAGGAATACAAAATTGCCATTTTTATTGCCGCATCTCTGTTCAACTTATTTTTTATCATTTGTCCTTCAGGACTTGACTGGCTTTATGCTGGTAGTCTAGTACTGCAAGCATCCATATCAGGAAAGTGCAGAAAGAAAATGCAATTTCTGACTTTCTGTATGAAAGATAGGTTTTCCATGATTGTTTACACAATGCACTGACGAAGCTGCTTATATTGTTTCCATTACAGTGAAGGAGGCTGTACAAATGATCCGCGAATACTTGAAGGATGAACCGTGGTTAACATTACTCTGCAAGAAATTGCAGTAAGGTTTCTTCTCTTTGCATGTGGACAAATTAATAGTCCAGTAGACAGATATCTGTTTGTCTATCCTCAAGCTTGATCAATCAATCCATTCAACTGCAGATTGGATTTCAATGAAATCATTGATACGACTACCAAAACAAGCGAAGCTTCATTTTGTGTGGAGAGTTCTCCTGCACCTGCTCGTCCCTGTGAGGTATGCGCCTTGAAAATGTTTTAGCTACTCCGAGCCGCCATAAGCTCTGAGTTCTTGATTTCTGTCCATGCGGTCAGGTGGCAAATGGCAGTGCGAAGTCAAGTAAAGGGAGGCCAGCGAAGAAACCAAAGATAGATGTAGGATCCAAGAACATCAAAGACATGTTCCGAAGGGTCACGAGGAGCGGAACAGGATCTTGATGCCATACAATCCGCCCTGATTGATCTGCCGTCGACACCTCAGAAAGCAGTTGATGCCCTTGGAGCTGCCAAATTATGTCCAAATTGGATACTCTGACATGCCTTTTATTGGGTCTTAGCGGAGAAACCTCTATGTGAAATCTTTGTATAATTGTATTTATAAGCTGCATAATGATTTATGTGGCTGAACGACTAACTATATATTAGTAGAATTGTAGCATCAAAACGATGACTGGGGCACTGAAGCCTGGTACTTTACTACCCTATTGGGATGTATCTGATAATCTGAAGCAGTGTAACTTTAATCCGTTGCACTTGCCTGCCTGGCAGATTTGAGAGCTAAATGGCTGTTGTTACTTGAGTAAGCTGCTCTGTTTTTCCCCTGAGCATTCGCATGTTTAAAGCTGGATGAACCTCGCTAACTTTTTGTCTTTTTGCCGCACTTTTAATTTCAGATTTACGAAATAATGTCCATATCTGAGTGATTAACCTTGGTGAGTTCTAGTGCCCATATCTTCTTTTCCCGTCCCAACGTCCGATCCTACGACAAATGACAAGCTTGACGTAAGGTAAATATCTTACACGCATGAAACACACATAATTTTTTTTTCCCATTGAGCTTAACAAACAGCATCAACAAATAGTGGCTACTTTCTTCGAATGGAATATCAACATTTTATTCACCATATCAAGGTCCGCTTGCGAAGAGGGTACACACCAGATTGCTGTTAGGAAGAGTGACTCGCCTCTATTTTGCCATTATCATATTTTTAAATTCATTTAAGAATGAATTTAAGAAAACTACAAATATTTGTGTTTTTTATTGCAAAACAACATTTGATATTTATCATAAAGCTACAACTAGTTTGACCCTTAGTAGCAAGAAACTACAACTTTTATACCACATGTGTGATTGACGAGTGTTACCAGACCGTGTAGCACTTGTGTGATTGCAAGGTGGGACCATGCTACAAAGATGTAGGTGTGTTACTAATAAAGATTGAAATAGTTGTAGTTCTATGAAATAAACAAATACTTGTAGGTTTCCGAAATTTACCCGTCATGTTTTCTCCTTCCTGGCTTCTTCAAGACCAAATTACCTTTTCTTTCTTGAGCAAATTCTTTAGTTGCCATGGAAAATTATACTCTTTATTTATTTGCCATCGAAAATTTATAATTCCCTTATCTGCCATCGGATTAAAATTCACATCCCATATTTGCCACTCCAGTCACTTTGAGTAATAGCAAAATTTGCTCCCGCCACAACAATATTCATGCTACAGTATCAAAATAGGTTTTTCTCAATGTGCACTTTATGGAAAAAAAGAAGTTTCTTAATTTCCAGGTGAAATAATTTTCAGATGAAAATTTGAGGTGATTTTGAGTAAAAATAAAATATCAAATCTATTTTTCATCTGAAAATAATTAATTTTTCTTTCTTATAGTATACACTGAGATGAATCTATTTTGCAATTGTAGCACACATAACACAGGGATGTTAACATGATAATCTAACCACCAAAATGATTGTAGTGGCAGACAAGGAAGTGAATTTTGATCCGATGTTAAATAAGGAAAGTGCACTATTTTGATGGCAACAAAGAAAGAGTTAACATTTTGATGGCAAATAAGAAATTTGGTTCTTTGTTATTTTTTTTTCTTCCACCAAACGGATGAGCCTGATGGCATGTGTTCTAGATGGCGTTTGGATTTCTGGAAAGAGAAAATTGATTGTGTAGCACTGAAAGTTGTACGGTTACGAAAAATACAACTGAAAGTTTTGAGCTACTGAAAATACTACTACTGAAAGTTACAGATATTAGCATTTTGCTTAAAATGACTACGGAAAATGACCATAGTCCCCTCGACCATCGATGCCTCGTCTCCTTCACGATGAAACAGAGCGGGCGTCCCTTTCTTTTTCTGCCGCCGCGTCGTCTCTGCTTCGAAGAGCCGCCGCCGTCCTGCTTCCAAAAGTCGCCGCCCCCATCTCTTGCAGGTGCCGCCGCCCCTCGTGAGATCCTGCGAACGGTCTCCTCCCAGCCGCCGTGTAAAAGCCAAGGCCTCCCCTTTCCCAACTCAGGTGCCGCCATTGTTGCCCTTTTGAAGCTTGCATGGAGCTGATGTTCTAGCGTGCCTTTGGCTTAGCTACGCTGCAGGGAGGCTCGCCAAGCGTGTCCACGATATTCAGGCCGTTCGGTTGGCTGCGGCTGCAGCTGCTCCTCCCTCAGATGGCTACAGTGCGGCTTCCAGCTGCTACAGTGTTCTCTCTCAGAAAAACAGCGCAGCGGCTACAGTAAAACAGCCTACCGAACAGCCCGATTCATTTCACATTCAAAAAATAATTATTTAAATCTATATTGTTCGTCAAAGTTCAACGAAAAAGTCAACGACGTCATATAATTAAAAACGGATGGAGTAATTTTTAATGATATTTTCTGTAGCTCGAAACTTTTAGTGGTATTTTCTGTAACTTGACAACTTTCAACGCAACAAATTATGTCTTAGAGGTGAGATGAGGAAATGATGAGTCGGATGATGATCCCACGTTTGGTAAGGCTGACTTCAACAAGGGTCTGCAAACCCAATTCTAGCTCGCGAGGCGCTACTGTAGACTATCCAAACGGCTCCAACAGCCTACGCAAAGTGAGAAGGCAATCTGCCTTCGAGGAGAGAGGGGACCTAAAGTTGCAATCCCTCTCTCCTCCGATGCATCTGGGCGAGGCGACCTTGATGCCGATGGGGTTGGCGGGTGGCTGGAGTCCGTCGAAGGAGAAGGCGAGCTTGACAATTGGCGGCAGCGGCGAGCGAGGCCTCCACGAACACTCGAGCTCCTCGTCCTCCTCAACCTCGTCGTCCTCGGAGAACAAGGGGGGCGGCGCCCTCGTCACGGAAGTAGCAGAGGAGGTCCGGGAATGCGGCATGTCGTCGGTGAGCGGGAGCAGAGCCGCGCAGAGGTGGGGAAGCACGGCGGACGACTCCTGCGCGCGTCGATGGCGAGCTGGGCATGTATGGGATGGGATGGCATGGGATGGGGAGGCGAGTTCGGGCGCCGGCGTGACCTTCCTCATCTTGGCGCGCGCGGCGGAGGGCGCGGACC
This sequence comes from Eragrostis nindensis, assembly GCA_012490785.1. NCBI lineage: Eukaryota > Viridiplantae > Streptophyta > Magnoliopsida > Poales > Poaceae > Eragrostis > Eragrostis nindensis. The sequence continues at coordinate 139,733 of JAAXCT010001404.1, read as the reverse complement.
CGGCGGACATGGTGGCGAGGCCGGAAGGTGCGGGCCCGATGGTAGCGGCGGCGGCGGGTGGCTCCATCAGCAGCCCTACGGTCGCGACGAGGGCGGAGGCCGAGGGGCCGTGCCCGTGTACCAGCAGCGAGGTGGCGGGGCGCACGGGCGCGGCGGAGGTGGGCGGCAGGCGCGGCGGCGCTGGACGCGGACGCGAATTCGGAGCGCGCCGCATGACCTCCCCGTTTCTCCGCCAACCTGCGCTGCTGCACGGCCGCCGCTCCTGGACCCGTCCCTGCTTCTCCGCCTGTACCTCAAGCAGAACTCCTTCACGCGTGTGTCCAGTACCTCTCGATTTGTTCTCCAGCAACACGATTGGTCTTGATTTATACAGATTGTTCCGATTCAGCTTTGATTTGTGAGGATGTGCTTTTGTGTGGGTTCAATCAGGCCACGAACTACCATTGCAAGGACAGCTACCAAATTGGGACTGCTTGATTTGGAGCTCGCCGGCTACTAGTCCTTGATTTGTAGTCCAAGGTGCCACGCGCGTGACCAAAAACGGCAGGAGCTCGCACGAAGAGCTCGCACGAAGCTGCTGCGTGCGCGCCGCCCCGCCGTGTCCCACGCGCACGCCGTGCGGAGGTTAGTGGCGAGCGGGGCTGCGCCATGCTCGAGCTCCCCAAGGAAGGAGAGCAAGGCGCGGCGCGGCGCGGGCGAGCGGCGACGCAGGCGCGCGGGGCGAGCGGCGGCGCGCGAGCTGTGGCAGGGCGAGCTGCATCGGCGGCGCCGGCGAGCTGCGGCACGGACGAGCTGCATCGGCGGCGCGGGCGGCTGGCGCGGGACCAAGAACCCAACCAAGAACTGAATCGGCCGAGGCGAGCGGAGCGGGGCAGGGCGGCGCGTGGCCGAGGCGCGGAGGGTATGTGCGGCGCGGCGGAGCGGAGCGGGCGGCGCATGGCCGAGGCGGGTGGAGGGGAGCGGGTCGGCGCGGCGCAGCGGACGCGGCGGGCGGCGGGACGGAGCGGGAGATGCAGCTGCTGTTGGAGATGGAGCTTTTAGAAGGAAAGGCAAACTACTGTGGACGCTAGGCAATGGTCTATTTGCCTCTAAAAAATGAGTCTTCTTGTTGAAGTCAGTCTAACAGGGATGGTAACAGGGAAAGGGAAATGTGGAGGGCTTGGTAACAGTCTCTCTTTCCGCTCTTCTCCACGCAGCAGAGACCGACCCCAGGGAGAGACGGAGGCGACCCGCCGGCGGCGAGCACCAGGAAGCAACGTCGCAAGCCCTGCCCCTCCCCCAGGCCCCAGGTCGCATCCACTCTCTCTTCCGGGACACCCCAGCCGCCCGCCGCTTCGCAGTCCACTGCCGCCTCCGCCGCTCCGCTCCTCCGTCGGCCCAGTGGAGTGGAGTGGAGATCCGCCCGTACATGGATTGATTCGTTCTTTCGTTGGTAAGTGATCCTAGCTTCCGTGGATGGAGTGCTGTAGCATTCGTTGCTGTGTCTGAGCAATTAAATCCAAACCTTCCCCTCCGTGGTGCGATAGGAATCCAACCCTATCCCTCCTATAGCTTGGTTCGATTAGGCTAATTGGTCGCTCGTAGTGAAGTTGTGAGCACGCATGATTGATTTGCAGCGAAGCCATAGTTCTTGCTACCCAAGGTGCAATTTTTTCTTCATCTGAACCAAATAGACACCCCCACCCCAACCGACCACCACCGCGCCGCGTTTCCGTACTTGTTTTGATGAAGGCTGCCATTTCATGTTCACTCTAATGCTCTTCTATCCACAGAAACGTTGAACATCCTTAGGGAGCTGAGATGATACTGGGTGTTAATCAGTTAAGTTTAGGAATGAAGATTGCATCTATGCATCATCTCCGCAATAGCAATCTGTCACGTTATTAGGTAATAGTCCGATGAAAACTTAGTCATGCATTTCACTCTTAGATGCCATTCATGGGATGACACATGACGTGACGTTAGTAATCATGCAACTGATGGGTGAAAATTAGTAGGAATCATGGCCAGAAAATCTAGGAGGGACAAATAATGCCACGTGTCACACTGTCGGATGGGACGCCTGCAGGCCGTTTCATTGCCCTTCGTATGTGTCACACCTTGAAGAAGATCGAGTCCTAAAATGCATGAGACCAGGTCTCATAGGATTAGTTTTCAATTTTCTCCAAGTAATAATTTCTTCCTCTTCTGACCTCCAAATATATTTGGTTGATAGGCTAATTTCATATGGGCCGCCCTTCTCGTATCATCTTGATCGTGAAACCCAGCCCAAAAGTTAGTGGCGGGGCACCGGCCTGTGGTAACAGTGTGGCCCTACCAGGGGGTAGCGGCAGTGGCTGCCTCCCCAGGTTACAATGCGGCCCTAGAGGGTGATGCCGGGTTCATTGGTTGTCTTGGCCGGTTTAGCCGAGTCTTTGTTCCTAGTGAAATGCCATGGGGGTGGTCTTTCTCCCACCGGTTGAATTTTTTTTTTAAACTCAGCCCATGTTATTAAGCAGCCGTATACGTATTGTTAATTCTCTGCGTTCTCTGATCAAATTTTACTTTAAAAGGAAGTCACATCTAAATACATATTTCTTTACTGAAGTATTTGTTTTATGTTATGTATTTTGCACGGTTTTTATAAGTCTTTTTTTTTCATTCAATGTCAACCTAGGATTCAGAACCGAATGCTGATCTTATGGAGAACCTTCATAGCGATCCTTATTCCAGGGGCAGCAGCTCACAACCACAATTTAGGGATGTGTCGATGTCATCCGAGAACAACAACACAGTTTTGGACAAGCATGAGATTGTCAGCCCTCGAGTTGGCATGACGTTTGAGACAGTTGATTTGGCATATCAGTTCTACCTAGAGTATGGCTACCGTGCAGGCTTCGGGGTCTCAAAGAGGACTTCCCACAGTGTTGATGGGGTCAAATACCGTGCTACATTTGTTTGTTACAAAGGTGGCATTGCTAGAATTAAGCCTGGCCTCAAAGCTCGAAGGAGGCTCGTTGCAAAGACTGGTTGCAAAGCAATGATGGTTGTTAAGTTTAATGCTAGTGAGAACCACTGGGAAGTGGTGTTCGTTGAGCTGGAGCATAACCACCCATGCAATCCTGAGATGGTCAGATTCATGATGTGCTTTAAAGATCTTCCTGACTGGCAACGGGAGCACCGCCCATTCAATGCCAAAACTAGATTGAACCCGAAGATTCACTCCGGTAGAGGCAGGCCACCTAACCAAAACAAGGATTTCATGGTGAGATCCTTTGCACAGTCAAATAGTTCAATTGAAGGGGCAGGTAAATCTGGAAAGTTGAGGTTTGCAGAGGGTGATGTTGAGGCACTTTTAGTTTTCTTTGATAAGATGCAAGCTCAAAACTCCAACTTCTTCTACAACTGGGACATGGATGATGAAGGCCGTCTCAAAAATGTTTGCTGGGTTGATGCTAGATCTAGAGTTGCATATCAACATTTTTGTGATGTTGTTTGTTTTGATACTGTCTATTTTACATACAAATTTGCCATACCATTGGTTGCATTTCTGGGAATCAACCATCACGGGCAGTTTGTGCTTTTAGGATGTGGTCTACTCGGAGATGAGTCTCCAGAGACATTTTCATGGTTATTCAAAAAATGGCTAAAATGTATGAATGATAAAGCACCTGAAGCAATTATTACAACCCATGCAAGGCCAGTAGTCAAAGCAGTCGGTGAAGTATTTCCAAATTCTCGGCACAGATACAACCTTTGGCATATAATGAAAGAACTTCCTGAAATGTCTGGCAGAGTTGAGGATAAGGAGGCAATTAGTCTGAGAATGAAAAAGGTAGTCTATGACACCATCACGTCAGCTGATTTTGAGAGGGAGTGGGTTGAAATGATCAATCAGTATAATCTTCAGGATAACCAGTGGCTTACAACCTTATTTGAAGAGAGGGCAAAATGGGTTCCAGCATATGTGAAGGATACTTTCTGGGCTGGTATCTCCACTGTCCGTCGTAGTGAACGATTGGAGGCCTTCTTTGATGGATATATTACACCAGAAACAACAATAAAGACATTCATTGAACAATTTGATACTGCTATGAAGCTCAGGTCGGATCGAGAAGCCTACGATGATTTCCGTTCATTTCAGCAAAGGCCACAAGTCCTATCTGGTCTTCTGTTTGAGGAGCAATTCGCAAATGTTTATACAATAAATATGTTCCAGAAGTTTCAGGATCAGTTGAAGCAACTGATGAATGTGAATTGCACTGAAGTCAGTAGGAATGGCTCCATAGTGACCTACACAGTGACCGTAATTGGAAAGGAGAGGAAGTTTGACTACCGAGTGATGTACAACAGTGCTGAGAAAGAAGTATGGTGCATATGCAGGTCATTCCAGTTTAAAGGTATTTTATGTAGCCATGCTCTTGCTGTCCTGAAACAAGAGCTTGTGATGCTTATACCTCCCAAGTATATTCTCGATCGATGGCGGAAGGATTATAAATGCCCCGAGGAACCTAAGGAAACTCCTATTTCACCAACTGCAGCAAAAACCACAGGGAAGGGCACAAAAGCAGATAATGTTTGTGAAGATAAAGTGGATGATCTCTACAAGCATGGCCACCAGTACTTTGCTGACATTGTGGAAATGGGAGCTACCGATACTGATGCAATGGAGTATGTCCTATCTGTGATGAAAGAAGCTAAAGAGAAAGTACGCAAATTTGAGGAATCTCGAAAGGAGAAAAGGCCTGGAGAGAGTCAAGTTTCGACTAGTAAACAGGGTGCCAAGTCGAAGCCGTCCGGTGAAGACGGTAATGGAACATCAGTTTCAACACCTATGCCTGCAGCAATCGCTACAGTCACAATGGCTTCACCTGCACAAATGGCCACAGCGCCAACAATGATGGCTATGGCACCTACGTCGGCAGCTGTTCCCCCAGGAATGTTTCTAGTACCAATGCACCCGCATTCCATGGTCTTCCCACCCTTTGCTCCTGCTGTTCCACCAGCAGTAGCACCCGCAGCCCCACCTGCTGCACCTGCAACCAATGTAGTGGATGCCCCTTCAAACTCCTCGAAGAAGCGAAAGAAAAGAAAGGGGAACAAGTAATCTTCTGATACTGATGAAGTAAGCTGCCTTAGTGCTGGTCCTATTGTAATTGTGATGCATCCCAAAATTTGATTCCCTCGTGTTATCTGATGGCCTATCTTCCCCGACTTTATTGTCCCAGGTCTAGCAGGAGCTCTGCCCGATGAAATAGAAAGAGTTTGATCTTATGAAATAAGAGCTGCCTGTTTGACTGCTTGCTCACTGTATTGTTACTGATCTTAATTAGTGCACATTCGGACTACCCACACTGTACATGCCCTCTGAGTTGGAAGTAGTCCGAAATGTAGTGCAGTTTATGAATGTTACCTGTTTCCCATCTTATGTCTTTTTTTCTTTGTGGGGCGAGGATCTGATCTGAAGGATTATGACTTGCAATCAGGATGCTATCGTTCCCCACCAAATTGCAAATTCTTTATTCACTCTGCATCTGTGATGGTTGTTTCTTCTTATGAGGATAGTGATATCTTAAATTGGCATCTGTTGTGATGCAGTGATGTTGATACTGAAGCATGGCCGTGCATTTCGGACAGCAGTGATATGGGTGGTCACATTCATGGCCCCATATGGAGTGTGTTTAGTTAGTGACACTAGTCCTATCTGACTATTGTTCGGGTGGGTGGTGGGGATGTAACCGTCTTCTGAATCTGAAAACCAGTTCTGATGCAGTTTGGTCGCATGATCAACTTCCCCTAGAGGAAGAAAGGGGTGCTGCTGACATGGAATGTGCTATTCTGCCTTTCTGATAGGCAGGATGAGTTTCTGCTTTCCCCTGTGTTCATCCATCAAATCAAAGAATGTGCATACCAGGTGGCTTGAGCAATGTAACAGACTACTTTTCCTTGCAATAGCAGACCTGAGACAGCCTTTTTTTTTTTAGGGAAACTTGAGACAGCTACTGGGCTTCGTTTGGGTAGTGCGCCGGCCGTCTTTGCATCTACAAAGCCCAGATAACCCCACTTTTGAAATGCCTTTATATCCGCTTCTAGAGACATTGCCACGCGCGGTTACAGCCGCCATTACCGTCCTGATTAAGTTAATTCGGTGTCTAGACGCAACGTGCCGCGACCAAAGAAGCAGGCAATCTCCACTGCCCAGAATTCAAAGCCGCGCCTCGACCGACGCCTCCGCCGGCCCAGCCGTGACAACTACTCCCCTCTCACGCTTGACGCCCACGCCGTTCCCTCCACGCCCAACTCCAAACAGTACCGCGTGCCGCCCTCGCCGCGCGCCCGGCCGCCACGTACCCGACCACGTCACCGCCCCCCGCGCCCGCGCGTCGAACCCAAATCCGCCACCTCAAAAACTCCCACGCCCAAGACCACACCACCACCACGCTTCCCCCCACCAATTCTCTGACTCGGGGGACACGCTCGATCGCCATGCGGCTCTACGTGTACGTGCTCGAGGCGCGCGGCCTTCCTGCGAGCGGCGGCGAGCTGTTCTACGCGAAGGTGACGCTGGGGAAGAAGCAGCGGTACCGGACGCGGGCGGTGGAGCCGGGGCCGAGCGGCGCGGCGGCGGCTTGGAACGAGGAGTTCGTGTTCGCGGTCGGCGCCGAGGAGGCTGCCGGCGGCGAGGAGGTGGAGGTCGCGGTGGCGCGGCGGCGGCGGGATGGGAGGAGAGGAAGGGAGGTGGTGGGCGCGGTGAGGCTGCCCGTGCCGGCCGCCTCCGCCGCCGCTGCCCCGGGGGAGAGGCGGTCCGTGCCGCCGACGTGGTTCACGCTGGAGCCGCCGGCCAAGCACCGCGGGCGAAAGGGGGCCGACTCCGACGAGGACGCCGCGGCCGCGCCGGATTGCGGTGCGTACGCTTCCCACGTTTGCTTCCGCAGGCTACAGCACTAGATGCGCTCGACATTTTTTTTTTCCTCTTGCCGTGCTACGGGTTGCTCGATTCGTGCTGGTCGGCGCCTGCCTCCCTCCGGCTTTCCGCTGAAGCTACCGCGCGTATTGCTGCCGTCGTCAATTGCCGCACGCAAGCTCGTAGTGTTTTTGCGGATTAGCATGTGGTTACCACAGGGAGTAAAAGTCAGATTAGCTTCCGTAACCGTGAGTCGTTAGCAACTACGGAGAGTCCCCATCACATGGTGCGGTGCAGTTTGATGGCTCTTTACGTGTGGTACTTATTTACTGAGATGCTTACCGAACATCAGAGTATTTTGTCGATCAGCATAGTTTACTTATCATAGTCTAACGAACTCTGGATTAAATTAACTACGCTTAGGATTGAGCACGTTGGAACATACTACTATTAGTAAGTTTCTAGTGAGCTGCGCTATCATGTGAACCGAAGATCCCACATTAGATAATCTCGTAAAGCCTACATGGAAGCACATTGTAGATAATTCTCCTCACCTTTTCACTTTATAGAGAAAAGCAATGACTATCTGGTCATGGACCAGTCCCCCACTCAAACTCTGGATTAAATTAACTATGCTTAAGATTGACCACGTTGTAGCTACTATTATTAGCAAGTTTCTAGCATGCTGCGCTATCTGTTGAGCCGAAGATCCCGCATTAGTTCAGCCTACAGAAAGCATATTGTAGCTTTATTTGACTGTGATGCAATTTTGCACACCTTACTGCAACACAACTCCAGTTACTTTAAATAGATTCTGTTGTAGCGTTTTCACCATCTCTTGAATGGTCTATTGGTTGTTATCTTATTCATATTGTTGCCCACCAGGGAAAATCCTCCTCACCTTTTTGCTTTACGGAGAAAGAAATGACCATGCTGTCATCCACCAGTCTCCCTGTTCGAGTTCCAGAAGCGACACCGATACTGAAATTGATAATATGGAACATTCAGGTTGCAGTCGTGGGATGGCTGATTCTCTCAGGAGTCGCGTTTCAGAACAGACTTCTCTAGATAACTCTGACCATTCAGTACAAACGGATTCCAATTCAATCGCTGAAGATGATGATCTAGTACAGACTAGTCCTGCAACTGCAAATGGTGCAAGTGACGCTGAAGCGATGGCTCCTGATGCTAGTTTTGAAGAAGCTATGGAGGTCATGAAATCTAGAAGTACACCAGACATGCCAGAAGATCTTGACAGCGGCATCATCTTTGAGCACACTTACCTTGTCGATTCAAAAGATCTGAACCATCTTTTATTCGGACCTGATTCTCAGTTCTCCAAAGATCTGCGTGAGCAGCAAAGAACTATGGACTACGAGGAGCAACCATGGACTTGGAAGAGCAATGACCCTCCTAGCTTAACTAGGACCTGCCAATACACCAAAGGCGCATCAAAATTAATGAAAGAAGTCAAGACGACTGAGGAACAGACATATCTTAAAGCAGATGGCAAGAACTTTGTGGTTATGACTCGTGTTCGTACTCCTGAAGTTCCTTTTGGCAATTGTTTTGTAGTTATTTTGCTCTACAAAATAATTCACAGCACTGGTCTCTCATCTGGTGAAGAAAGCACACATCTGACTGTATCATACAATGTAGAATTCCTTCAGAGCACCATGATGAGAAGTATGATTGAGGGAAGTGTTCGGGATGGACTCAAAGAAAATTTCGAAAGCTTTGGAGAAATTTTATCTCGGCATGTGAAACTGGCTGATTCTGTGTCAATGGATAAAGAGCAGTTGTTAGCACCACTGCAGGCAGAGCACCAGTCAGATATCAGGCTTGCCTACAATTATTTTTGCAATTTTACTGCCATTTCTGCAGTACTGATTGCAATATATGTTATTGTGCACATCCTTCTGTCGAGACCAGGCCCACTCATGGGCCTTGAGTTTAATGGTCTAGATCTACCTGACACATTCGGAGAGCTGATCACATCCGGCGTTCTAGTTCTTCTGATGGAGCGTTTACTGAATATGGCTTCTCATTTTGTACAGGCAAGGGTACAGCGAGGTACACATTTTTCTCCAGCTTTTTCGCCTTTTATTTCTTCCTCTTGCTTGATAAACATGAAATTAGACTCACTGATGTCATGACTATGCTACTTCTCTACTTCCTTTTGCTGCAGGAAGTGATCATGGGGTTAAGGCAAATGGTGATGGTTGGCTGTTAACTGTAGCTCTGCTAGAGGCTACAAGCTTGCCACCTGTTTCTAGTGGTTCCGTGGACCCTTATGTCGTGTTCAGCTGTAATGGCATAACAAGAACAAGCTCTGTTCAACTTCAGACTCAGGAACCTCAATGGAACGGTTAGTAGATGTCACATATTAGCGTATGTTTTCTTTTTGAAACCATTGTAGCATATGTTGCACTTGATGCCTAATCTGATTTTTCATTTGTGACAAACTGAAACAATGTTACAGAGATAATGGAATTTGACGCTATGGAAGAACCACCTGCTGTGTTGGATGTTGAGGTATTCAACTTTGATGGTCCCTTCGACTTGGCAATATCACTGGGACATGCAGAAATTAATTTCCTCAAACACACATCAGTGGAACTAGCAGACATATGGGTGCCTCTGGAGGGAAAACTGGCTCAGACATGTCAAAGTCGGTTGCATTTGAGGGTATTTCTGGAAAACACAAAAGGACCTGAGACGTCTATGAGAGATTACCTGAAAAAGATGGAAAAGAAAGTGGGCAAGAAGGTAACTTTTGATAACTTGTCTCCTTTCTGCCTTCAAGTTCGTTTGAGAGCCCTCTTGACAATTTGTCACGTGTTTTGCAGCTACATGTTCGGTCGCCTCACAGAAATTCCACGTTTCAGAAGCTTTTTGGTTTGCCAAACGAAGAATTCCTTATAGCAGATTATGCGTGCTCTTTGAAAAGGAAGTTGCCTTTGCAGGTAAGCTGTTTAAAATTTCTTGCTGGACTGTAACTACTACTTCTAAAATTCTTCTAGTAGGTAACAAATTCAATTGGAGTGCTTCACATAGGATCTTGTAATGATAACATTATACTGATGATAACATTTTATGGCCAGCACATTATCTTCAGTTGATAGTGCATTATCATGTTGTAACCGCTGCCCTGTCCCCTGTGGACCATTACAATATGAGATCAAGAGATTGCACTAGTTTATCTATTTGAGTCTGAAAGTCATATTTATTTATGGATATTCACTCTGCAACTGCTGCTGCAGGGAAGGCTGTTTGTGTCAGCCAGAATAGTTGGTTTTTACGCCAATTTGTTTGGGCATAAAACGAAATTCTTCTTTCTTTGGGAAGATGTGGAGGAAATTGAAGTGTTACAGCCATCCTTCGCAACGGTAGGCTCCCCATCGCTGCTGTTTACTTTGAAGAGTGGTCGGGGCCTTGATGCCAAGAGAGGCGCGAAGTCCCAAGATAAGGAAGGGAGGCTGAAATTTCAGTTCCACTCGTTTGCATCCTTTAGCAAGTCAAGCAGGTGGGCATCTTTCAACGGCTAAGACATTAGTATTAGCACAAGGACGGTCTCCCTTACTAAAAAAAATACTTTTTGTACAGGACAATACTTGGTTTGTGGAAGACCAAATCTTCAGCTATTGAGCAGAGGGCCAAAATGGAAGAGGATCACGACGATGATGAGAGCTCCATTGATATCGATGATGTTCAATCTGTATCGAGCATTGGGGATGTGCCTCTCTCAAAGGAGTATACCGTGGATCATCCTATTGATGTGAGAGTCCTATGCTTCTTTGCTACTTTTGTTTATAGCTTTTTTGGCTTAGCCTGTTAGTCTATAGCTCAGGTAACATTACACCTTCATCGTCTATGCATGAATAATCTAAAGGATATGTGAACGTTGTTAATGATTCTCTAGTTCAAGGTTCACAATTCCTGATTTTACACGTTGTTCTAAAAAAAATGTCCCGGCATATAAACTGTGTACTCTAATTTGCTTCTAATACGATCCCATTCTGCTTGCTATTGCTGCACCTTTGTATATTAGTCCGAGACATGTTCGTCAGGCTAAAACCTAAAAGGTTGGCTATTGTTGTGTTCACTGACGTTACTGCACCAGCTGAACCGGACAAATTGTAATCAAATTTAGTTGTCAGTAGCAAATCTTTTGTATGGTTCTGAATAGCCTGGGCCTTGGGTGATCTCATCTCTTTGTTGGGTTTGCCGCAGGCTGCTCTGCTGATGGGGGTGTTCGACGGGGGTCCTCTGGAGACGAGAACAATGAGCCGGGTCGGGTGCCTCGACTACACCGCGACCCCCTGGGAGCATTCAAGGCCTGGCGTCGATGAGAGGCACGTCAGCTACAAGTTCAACCGGTACATGTCCATCTTCGGAGGCGAGGTGGTGAGCACTCAGCTCAAGTTCCCGGCGGAGGACGGCAACGGCTGGAGCATCCACGACGTGGTCACGCTGCACAACGTCCCCTTCGGCGACTACTTCCGGGTACAATTTCTTTTTCCTGATTGCAGTTTCGCGATGCCCTTTGTTTAATGGGCACTGAGTCATCAGCAGTTCTGAGTCTTGTACGAATGTGTGTGGTGTGCGCAGGTGCATTTGAGGTACAATGTGCATAGCGTCGCGTCTGAGCCGCCGAGCTGCCGGTGCGAGATACTGGTCGGCATCGAGTGGCTCAAGAGCAGCAAGTTTCAGAAGAGGATCGCGAGGAACATATGCGAGAAGCTGGCTCACAGGGCCAAGGAGGTGCTTGAAGTGGCCGGGAAGGAGATCGCCCCGGCCGTGTCAGGCTAGTGCGTCTCCTAAGTGCAAGCTGGAGGAGCTGGCTTTTTTGTTCATCATCCGGCAAGAGATCATAGCTAACTTCTCATCAAGCAAGACTCACGAAAATAGGAGGAACATAGAAATACTTCTCTCTTTCATTTTTCTGTTGTAAACGAAAAGAGAAGAAATACCTGTAACGAGGACCGAAATTAACATTTCTTCAGAAACTGTAACTAAACGAATTGTTTCATGTGAAGAAGTTGCAAGCCATGCTATTTCTTCGACCTGCTCGTAGTCTCGTGGCGCGGCACGTTCCGCCGGGTTGAGTGCGTGGTGGAGTGGTCGGGCGGCGCGCCGGCAGCGCACGACGGCTCGGCGAGGTCTTGTAGGGCGACGCCACGTGTGGAACATTGCGCGGCAAATGGAAGCTCGTGCTGCTGTTTTGCTGTGGTGTTCGGTTCCGCCTGCTAGATCGCTTTCATGGCCAAATAAACCAAACCAAGCAGTAAATCCAAATTTCGGAGGCTCCGTGCCTGACTTGGAGAACAAGCCCTCAGTCCTAAATTCAGGGGAAAAACGGCAAAGCCCCATTTAACGAAACAGCAGGCCTTTTAACTGCGCAGTAATGGATTGACCCGCGGATTCTGCGGTAAACGAGATTTGACCCTGAATTACAAACAGATCATTCGTTCAAACTTCAAACTCTGCTCGTACATCTGTGTCACTGCAAGCTGGGCCCCCGATACTTACCTACCGGCCCCACGAATCTGCCGGCCGTGGCGGCCCCGTCCATGAATGAGCTCATGCTCATCCGAGTCTCTTCTCATCATCGGCTTCTCTCTCTTTCCCAAACCCAGCGCATAAAACTGCTTCCACTCCTCCGCTCCCCCGAATCCATCTCCGGCCCCGATCTCCGACCTCCCCGACCCGGCGGCCATGGATCCGGCGCCGCAGACCCACCCGATCCTCTCCTACGTGCTCTCCCGCATCCCCACGCTCTCCAAGCTCAAGCCCTCCGCCTCCTCCCCCACCGGCGGCGACTTCGACATCGAGCAGCCGCCCGTGCACACCCCGTCCCCGCGGACGCCGTCCACCGCGGGGGAGTTCGAGCTCGTGGAGCGCATGCCGGGGCTGCGCCACCCGTCCGTGCTCCGCGCCATGACCCGCGCCGTCGCCGACGTCTCCGCCGCGCGCGCCGCGCTCCAGGTGCTCGGCCCGCGGCCCGACCACGAGCTCGTCGACTCCTCCCGCGCCATCGTGGCAGCAGCCGTGGCCGGGGACGCGGGCGTCCCCGAGGCCGACCTCGAGGCGTGCCGCGCGGTGGTGCGGCTCGACGAGACGCACGACGCCTACGAGGCCCTGCTGCAGGAGGCTGAGGGCAGGCTCGAGAAGGTGTACCGGTCCGCGATGGACGGGACGGACCTGGACGACGGGGCGGAGGGGGAAGGGAAGGAGGACGCGCCGGCGGCGGGAGGTGCTGAGGGCGGGGACGCGGCGGTGCACGAGGAGGTGGTGGCGGTGCTCAAGCAGGCCGAGGAAGGGAAGCCGGTGGAGAGCGTGCGCCTCGTGGATCGGCAGCTGCGGCAACTGCCCGAGGCATTCGGGAGGATCCAGGGGCTCCGCGTGCTCGACGTCTCCCGCAACCAGCTCGAGGTAATGAACTAGTCATCGTGATGCTTGTTGAGATCTGCTTAGCGCTGCCATCTGTCGATGTGTATGGAACGCTAGTTTTGGGTGTTTGATGTTGTGGATGAGCATCTTTACCGATTGCTTGGACATATTCTATTGTTTGGGCACACAAACTGAAGTTATGATGGTTGACGTAGGGAGTTGTTTGGGCACTGGTTTCTCCATGAGGAACTAATGATCGTGATTTCGTGTAGTACTATGATATGCTTGATCCCTACTGTTTTAGGGGTCTGGTATTGAACTATGAAGAACGAGTTAGTACCCTGCTATTTTGGACATCTACTGTTTTGTTATCTGTGTATAAAGGAGGGAATCCTGTTGTTGTTGGGGTGGAACGAAATGCTATTCGCATGTGGTTGTTTTCAAGAATCAAGTGTGAATGATTTTGTATTTCTTGTATTAGCTGTCCTTAGATAATGTTGGGTGACCATAGCTAAATAGGCATGCTTTCGCATATAAAACCTAGACTTGAAGAAGGCTGACATAATTGTGTCCTTATTTTGGATCTGTTTGATTAGCATAAGATCTGTTGATGTCTGTTTGGTGTGGAAATTTCGGCACGAAACAGCAGAACTACCTCCGATTCTGTCTCTTTTCTTTACCTCTCAATATTGCTCATCTATACTCATTTTTCATTATATCTAATTATATACAGTTTTGTTTAAGCTTTTGGACGAATTGTCTTACACCAAAGGAATCCACATGTTAACCATAATTCGTTATCTTTGTCAAGTCTTAACCAGCACTCTCTGATGGTTTGTGAGGAATTAATCCCTGAAAAAGTACCGTTTAAACTTCATCAGTAGTGGTTAATTTATTTAGAAATTTATGTCATGATTGACTGACTGATTTACGAATTTTGATGTGCGTGCAGATTATTCCAGATGCTATAGGAGGACTTGATCACCTTGAGGAGCTTCGGCTCTCTGCTAATGCTTTGGTTGCTCTTCCTGATTCCATTGGACTGCTAACCAACCTGAAGATTCTCAATGTGGCGAATAACAGGCTGAGGGCACTTCCAGATAGCATAGCAAAGTGCAGGTAGGTAGCACCAGCTTAATGCTTTTTTTCTGGTTTCGATTTTTATCACTGTTCAAGTGACTGAGTACTTAAACTGCAGGTCGCTGGTGGAGCTCGATGCAAGCTACAATGGTCTCACTTATCTTCCTACAAATATCGGCTATGAGCTGGTAAATCTACAAAAACTCTGGGTCCACATGAACAAATTGCGGTCTCTTCCATCATCTGTCTGTGAGATGACATCACTGTACCTCCTGGATGCCCATTTCAATGAACTCTGTGGTCTGCCATCTGCCTTTGGGAAGCTCAGCAGTCTTGAAATCCTCAACCTTAGCAGCAACTTCAGTGACTTGAAAGAGCTCCCTGCCTCATTTGGGGACCTGCTGAATCTGCGTGAGCTTGACCTGAGCAACAACCAAATCCATGCTCTTCCTGACAGTTTTGGTCGGCTGGATAAATTGGAGAAGCTTAACCTGGAGCAGAATCCCCTGGGTGTACCGCCAGCGGACGTCGTGAACCAAGGTGTGGATGCAGTGAAAGAATACATGTCAAAGAGGTGGCTGGACATCTTGCTTGAGGAAGAACAGAAGCGCATCGCCGCAGAAACCCCACAGGCACCATCAACCCCCAAAGCTTGGCTGGAGCGTAGTGTCTCCTGGGTCTCAGGCGTTTCCGGGAGCCTTGTAGGCTACCTTAGCGGAAACGAGAAATCAGAGAAAGATGCATACCTGAACCAGCAATTTTGATTTCTGAAACTCCATTTGCCTGAAGTGCGCGTGTGCGCCTCATGTACATACAGCTAAGCCTTTTACCAAATCTTCACTGGAAAATCATTTTGTGTGCCTGACACGTCAGACCAGGTCTTACACTTTTTATGCTTGGTGTTATCTCGTTCAATAATAGTGTGGAAACTAGTAGGACTTGAGAGTGTACTCAAGATGACAATTGTGATAAATCGACGTGTCTATATTCAGTTTCTTTATGTCTGCACGTTCCTGCTATTATTGATCGTGTTTGGTTGACCCTTGCTCGCTGGCTTTGAATTCTGACATCAACTTTTTTACGGCTCGTTCAACGGTTCTGTGCTTGGGATTTGCTGCTGATCTCGTTATAACCGAGCGTTGGCAAATATGGCCATCGGCGTCAGAACTTTTGAGTAATGGCCATCTTCGAAGTGAAATCCAATCAGAATGATATAAGCATTTCACTGGCTGCAACACTTAGCTGAGATGTCATACTAGATTGAGTTGGGCCTCTACGGTTTCTTCAGATAAATAGTGTTTACTTGTTTACTTTTGTCCCTGCCTGTCCCACAGAGCACCAGGCTTCCATCTCTGTTTTGTATTGCAATTTACTTACGTATCCTTCTGGTGTTTTCTGCCCCATTCTTACTGTATCAGCTGTCAACCAGAATGGGCCAGGTTCAAGGCGGCAGATGAAGCCTTCGTTTCTTTTGGACAGACGGTAAAATATGGCCCAGCAAGGATCAGAACGAAGAAACGGCAACCACGGATACGAACTCAGTACCTATATAATGCATACGCAGTTCACCTATTCAGGTTATAAGCTAGATAGACGAACGGATAACCACGGTGCACTGGCAATCATTACCGGTAACACAGCGCCACACCCACAATGTTCAGGCATACTGCAGTCGACTTATTGAAGCACACTAGGTGCTATTATCTAAACCTAATTTACTAGAAGCCTGGGCAGCAGAGAGGGCCTCTCACTGGTCCTTCTTCACCCTGGCCACGAGGTTCTCAACCAGTCGCTTGATGCTTCCTCCGCCATCTTCTGCGACAGCCTCCTTGTTCATCTCTGCGTCATCAAAGCCCTAAAGGCCATCAGAGTCGTCTAGGTTCAGAAGATTGTAGCAAGGATGGATCATATTAAGAAATCTGATTGAGTGATTGTTGCTTACCAGTTCAGACAGCTCCTCAACGATTGGATCCCAATCGCTGATGCAGCAGAGGTCACGAACAGACTGCTCCAGGTCGTACTTGTTCTGCCGGAGTATCTCCTTGTTGAGGTCAACCTGCTCGAAGCCCAAATCCTCCAGCTCCCTCAGCAGTTTCTCCTCCATGTGGTTGATTCCATCAGGCAAAGCAGCGGTAGGCACAGTAGTAGGAGTGTGCGAAAGCACACTGGCAGGGGCAGGAACATTAAGAGCAGATATGGGTGCAGCAAAGCTAAGATATTTTGGCAGTGGTATGGTTTCAGGTCCAGGCATAGAAGCAGCCATTGAAGTCGATGCAGAGCCAGCAGATGAGGCGTCATGATAAGTAGCAGGGACTTGCAAAGTACTTGAAGCAGGCTCGGGTTCCTTAGGTAGAATGGGCTCATGAAAAAGTGCAAACATTTCATTGCCAGTGATCCCTAGGGTTCGGAAGTTCGGAGCTGTGGGTGAATCTTGTTCGGATTCAGCATCCGGGTTTATAATGAAAGGCTTTGATGCTGTGCTGCTGGCCGTTGCTGGCAGGTTTAAGTTTATCGCAGCAGATTTATTGTTGCCATTGGTTTGAATAGGCTCCACCTGCGCACCATTCAGCATGGAAATTATCAGGAAATGGAGGTATCAATGCTAACAAGGACAAGCAAAGGCGCAGAGTTCTTACCTGAATCAGAACCCAAATTTGTTGACCAAATTCCTTTCCAGAGGGTGACGCCAATCTCCAGTATGATATGTACATGCCAGGCTTCGCAGGTGCCAGAAAATCAACACCAACATCAATCTCTTGACCCCCAGCAGCCCCATTCACTGAAATCTGCAAAACAAACAAACCGGAATAGTGAGCCTTCCATGGGTTTGAGTACAATATACTGCATGCCCTTAAAAACAATCGCAACCAAATAGTAAGTACTATACCCCTAATTTAACAGAGCTCTGGACTGCAAAATGATCTCCACCAACCCAGATAACTTGGGTGCCAAATGGCCATACAGTACACCCACTGTTACGCATGCGCCAAATCTTGGTAAATGGAGTTGACGGCGGCATTGTTGTACCATCGGGGACAGTAACATCCTTTATGAAGTTACCCTCAAGTTTTAGTTCCACATGTCCGAGGAGCTTTCGGTTCTGAAAATGGTTACATGAATGTAAGTTTGAATCCTATTAGCCTTATCATTCCACAGCTCTTACATAATAATGATAAAAGAACTGATAATGCTACCTCAATCCTCATTAGAAACTTACGTTTGCTGCAGCTGGCTTGTCTAATCTGGTATATTCAAAATCATTTCCCATGAGGGAAAAACACTCGCCACACAAATCGTAATCAACTTTACTGCCAACAATAAACAAAGCACGCGTCAGAATAGCATAATGATACCTTCACCACCATTAAGTTTGAGAACTTACACATTAGACTTGTAGCGAGGCCCAATAATGGGAGTCATTCCACAGCCATCACATTGTATCCATTTATGCAGCGGAATGCTTCCAAAATTGTATGAATGCCCAAATGACAACTTGTCTTCTGGATAATCACTAATTGAAGAGGGCACATCATATTTGCATGAACTCCCAAAAGGGTAAGTGTCATCTTTGCTTGGTACATAATCAAATGGCGATGGCATATCCAGTTTGTGTGGGCCAAACATATTGGCAGGTGGAGGAGGGAGCCAATCACTATTGGTATTTCCACTAGATCCCCAGTGTGGGATGTGAGGGGGTAGCACTGGTGAAGGAAGACATCTGGACTGTAAACCACCACTGACCAATCCATTGGATCCATAGATCGGCCGATATCTTACCTTATTTCCAACAACACATGGAGTGGGAGTGTAATAAGCAGCAGCAGGAGTAGGTGGCACAGCAGAGGATGTAGAAGATTTTCCCTTGCTCTGGGAATTACATCTCCCCTTGCTTTCAGAAACAGTGCTTCCTTTGCGATCAAACATCTTTCCACCTGAACTAGTAAAAATCAGTGGATCCGCAGCAACAGAAGGATATACTGATGCTTGTTTAACTTGAGCTTTGGTGTCCTCAGGTAGAACACTCTTAAGACCAGGTGCCTCAGATAATTCAGAATTTTGCATGTCCAAAGGCTTTGAAGCTGAACCTGTCATAAGTTCATTCTCATGCTTAGTCTTTCTTGATGCTTGTAGCCCACTACTACAGGAGCAAGATGAACCATAAACAGGCCCACTAGAAGTCTGCAGGTTGCCCTTTGGTGTCATCAATGTAGCAAATCGGTCCAGCAACTCGGCCAATGATGGCGCTGATGACGCAGCTCTTGAACGCAAGTCATGAGATAGCTTTGCAAGGACAGCAGGAACTTTCTCTGGTACAAACTTCAACGCTTCATCAATAGCTGATTTCACCTGAGCTAGCTGATCTTCCAGAGCAGCTGACCTCGGAGACCTGGAATTTGAAGCCTGATGTTTTGTTCTCTGTGCCTTGGTATTACTGTTCTTCAACTGAACATTTATCCTAAGTGGGCTCAATTTCTGATTAATAGCAGCATCACGCAAGTCATTCTCATCATCCAGCATGACAATATCACCATCCTCATCAGTATAGGTCAGGATGAGTTCAGCATCAGAACTGAACTTAAAGGCACTTGCAATCTTTGACCGAAGGGCAGCCAGATTGTGATCAAAGTGCGAACCAGTCACACGAGCATTAAAACGCTTGAGGGTACCATTGTATTCAACCTGAAACATCAGTATAAGGTAACTTAGTAAATTACACGGTGAAGTACAAAAATCAACACTACATGGCACGTTCAATTCTTCTTTCCTCCCTTTTTTGAGGCAACACATGTGATGTGATCTGGGGTCGTGGTTGATCACAGAACACTAATTAGTAAATTGATGTAAAAATAGAAAACATAAGCGCCAGTGTGCAGATTTTTTAACACTCCCCCACAACAACAACATCAACCTGGCTTGTGCTCAGTTAATAAAAACACCAGACTACCAGAAATGAAATAAGACAAGAAAATGATATCCCTTTTAGTCATCAGTTGTAAGCAGGAACCAGAACGACACTAACCAATTACAGACAACCATTCTAGAGTCTAGACGCAATAAAGATGTGGAACTCCCATAGGTGCAAGGTTTCCTTCACTTTATGCAGGAAGTCACACAACACCAGAACAACTACGAATAAGGGAGGCCCCAAAGCCGCAAGATTCCTCCGTTCGCCCAATCAAATCCCATATAACAATATCAGAGTAAAAAAAATTAAAAGATATGAGCTACAGTCAGTATTACAACCCGACAACCCGTCACATTGAACTCATCCCCCATCAAACTTCAAAGTGAAAAATAGCAGTACATAAAACAGATCGCCCCGCTACACCGAAAATTCTGGACGATCTTATGAACAAAAATCGATCCAAAGGAACCCTTTTTCCTTAGATCAAACTGTGGGAGCCGGCCACATAATGCAAAATCTCCTCTATTCGAGTGCACACGACACAACAAAGTTCATCCGGTCATCCTCACGAGGGGAGATAGATCCCCATGCGAGTGGCCACAACCAATACCGTATGAAACAGAATGTTCTACGATCAGTGATCAGATCACTCCACAATCTACCGAGCAGGGACCAAAAAAATAAAGAGAAACCTCCTTCACACGAGTAACCCGCCAAACCCTACACTAGCAGACCCCGCCGCATTCCCCTCCTCCCTCACCCACCAAACGTCCCGATACAGAATCATACGCGCCGCGGCGCGAGGAGACGGGAGCCTCACCTTGACGACGAGATCCCTCACGTCGCCGTGCTTCTCGGGCCCGCGCAAAAACGGCGCGGGCGAGATGGTAGCCATCGCGGCACGAACTCCCCCTGCGGGGCCGGCCGAGGCCGGAGGAGGAAGCCTGAACCTCGCGGTGGCCGAGAGCGAATGAAATCGTGGGACGATCGACGGGAGGAGGCGGCGGTGGCGGTGGTGGGGTGACTGGCGAAGCAGAGGGGAAGAGGGCCAAGGTTTCCGTTTTATCGAAAGCTTCCGTTTCCTTACGCGAGAAGGGCGGTGGCGGAGTAGCGCTTCACGTTTTTCCGCGGCAGTTTCCGTGTAATCGAGTCAGAGTCCTCGTCGGCGGCTTGTTTTTTGTTTTCTAGGTTCTTTAGGGGTGTGGGTGCTATAGTTTTGTTCGTACATAGAATCTTCGTTGTGGGCCCTGTTCGTCAGTGTGGTGGAACGGATAGGGACCGGAATTTAAAACCACTTCTTTTTTAGACGAAGGATATTATAATATTGCTTCGTGTCAGTGTATCTAGCGTACCGCGCCTCGAAGCTTTGCTTCCTGTGGGGATCAGAACCAAGGTTTTAAAAACCAGAGCCGGTCGTGGTAACATGTCAAAACCGGTGAAATCGGAAAAGTTCATCAAAATTTTTAATTTTAATTAAATTTAACTCCAAAACCCAATGAACCGTGAAACCGAACCGGATCAGTTTTCGGTTTCCGCGAAAGCCGATTCGGTTTCCACAGATTTCGTAATGCATGATGAGAACATCACTTATAACATGGCATATGGGTTGTGCTTGCCTCTTTTTTCTTTTATACTGCATGACAAATTTGTCCCTGGTTTAATCATCCATGTATATATGATTAATGAAGTATTATATGCAAATAACCTATTTGGTAAAATCATAAAAAGCTCTTAAATACAAAAGATGCTAGAGGATGCATCCAACCCAGAGACAGTGGAGAACCAAAAAACCCACTATTAAAATGACATGAAGTAGTAACGACTCAATGCATCGGTAGAGTCGTTGCAAGCTGGATCTTGTGTGTTGTCGCAAGCTGGACCTTGTGTGTCGTTCCATGGACGAACATGGACCTGGCATGCGCATTGCATCTTGTCAGGTCAGACTAGTGTACGAGTTCACATGTTCTAGCCTTTCACACTTCACCAATGCAAACAACATGTCGCGTGAACAATTATACATCTATCGCGTGTCACCAAGCCTTCCACGTGTAACCAGTTTTTGTCTAAAAGTATTAAAGGTTTCATGATGAGGCTTCAAACCGGTCTTATATCAAGGTAAAATATTATACGCAAACAACTAACCTATTTAGTCTTAGATTTGGTAAAAGTGTAAAAAGCCTCTAAATACTGAAGACGTTGGAGGATAAAATCAAGAGTTAGTGGAAAACCAAAAACCCACTGGAAGGATGACATGAATTAGTACCACTCGTTGCATCCGTGGGCTGTTACAAGCTGGACCTTGGGTGGTTAAAAAAAAAAAAGAAAAAAAGCTGGACCTTGGGTGTTGTTCACTTGTTTGATGGACGGATTGATCAGCATGAATCTCGCATGCGTGTTGTGCCATATAGGCTGAACTAGTGTAGAGTTCTGTTCTGGACTTCCACGATTCACCAATGCAAACAATATGCCACGTGATCCATCACACATGCTTTGCGTGTCACCGAGCCTTGAGTATTCACATATGGGCCTCACCAATGCAAACGACATGCCGCGTCATCCATCACACGAGCCAGTCGCGCACAAAAGTGGGAGTGTCTATGCCACACCTGAGTATTATTGGGCTTTGAACAACTGCTATTTCCACCATTCAATTTTGATACCTGTTATCAAGATTAATTTATTTCTATAAATGTATGGATGTTTGAATCTTTATTTCATCATCCTTACTCACAAGTTACCCAAAAAAAACATTATAATCCTTGTGTAACTATCTGTTATTCTAATTTAAACGAATTGTAACTATGTCTTAAATAAAAATCCATGTGTTGGGACGCCTTAAACCCATGAATTTTTCTTAGTGTATACATTCATCATATGTAACACAAATTTGAATATAAATCGGAGCCATTAAAATTCAGTCGTTGAAGGCATCTAAACACTACTGTGAAGTTTAGCATTTCACAGTGAGCCGAGGTCCGAAGTGTCCAGTAGATTCCTTCGTTCCACAGCTGTAACCTTTCTAGTTGCACTTGCGATCGGTCCGAACTTACATTAAACTGAATTTTATTCAAGCAGCAATGAAATTCAGTTCAATTTAAGCTCTGACCAGTAGAATTCGTGACCAATGTTGCAGTGCTTCACTCGAAACAAGGATTGGAAGAGAACAGCAGTGCCAGTACAGCAAAGCTTCCCCGTCCTTTTCTGGATGAACTGTTGTATTTGGTCTCCGGGGACAGTCCTCGCCCTCGCCTCCCTGATCAAGACACTAATTAGAGCTGTAATTATGGACGCTTCCTCGCGATTCCCAGCAGTCGCATCCGTGCGTTTGGGTTCTGTCCCATCCTTCCCTAACCTTAGCACCTAATCTACTCATGCGCATGCATGACATGATATAGCCGCCAAGAATCACTTTCTGTTTCCACACGGTTAGGCACACACGCGCAGGACTTGCAGCTTCGATCTGGTCTGAGTCATTGTCCGCGAGGATGAAGCTCATGAAGCTCGGCACCCGGCCAGACATCTTCTTCACCTCCGGGCCCGTCAGGTGCGTAAGAACTGCCTGCCGATTAGTTCCTTCTCGTCTGACGCTTGTCTGTGTTCTCTGACTGGTGCGGTTCGTTGATTCCAGGTCTGTCCACACAGAGGTGGCCGTTGACCTGGAAATCCAGGTGGAGCACGTCCTGTTCCGTCTCCACAAGGTAGAAACATCTTGTCCGTCTTCCTTGTCCGCGGCAAAAAAACATTCTTATGCGTGTTCCTCATGGATTGCCATGGGCATTCTTCATTTCTTGAGGTGCTCTGTTCATGAACAGAGTTCATGGCGCATGTTCACATCTTTGTTCGTTTCTTTCATGGCTCGTTGAACCCGGCAGTTCCCACTGCTCTCCAAATGCCTGCGGCTACAAGCTCTAAGCGCGGAGTCGTCGTCAGGCAGCGGCTGCAGCTTCGTCGAGCTGCCGGACTTCCCGGGCGGGGCGGAGGCGTTCGAGGCCTGCGCCAAGTTCTGCTACGGCGTCACCGTCACCATCGGCGCGCACAACTTCGCGCCCCTCCGCTGCGCGGCGGAGCGACTCGGCATGACGGAGTTCGCCGAACGCGGCAACCTCGCCGCCAAGCTCGACGCGTTCCTCGCCTCCTGCCTCCTCCGCCGCTGGAAGGACGCGCTCGCCGTGCTCCGCTCCACTAGCCGCCTCGCCGCGGCGTGCGAGGAGGTGGGCGTCACGTCCCGCTGCGTCGACGCCGTCGCGGCCCTCGTCACGGACCCCAGCAGCAGCGGCGCCACCTCCGCCTTCGCGGCCGCGCCAGCTGCCGGCTCCTCGTCGCCGTGGTGGGCGCGTGACGTCTCCGACCTCGACGTCGACCTCTTCTGGCGCGTCATGGTGGCCGTCAAGGCGGCCGGCACCGTCCGGGTTCCAGCCGTCGGCGACGCGCTCAAGGCCTACGCGCGCCGGTGGCTGCCGAGCATCTCCAACAACGGGTACCTGCCCGAGCAATCTGACGGCGGCGCTGGCAATGGCGAGCTGATCACCGGGAACCACCGCCTCCTCGTCGAGAAGATTGTGAGCCTGCTCCCGGCGGAGAGGAACGCCGTCTCCTGCAGCTTCCTCCTGAAACTTCTGAAGGCGGCGAACATCCTCGGCGCTTCCCCGGCGACCAAGGCAGAGCTCACGAGGAGGGCAGCGCTGCAGCTCGAAGACGCCAACTTGAGCGACCTCCTGATACCGTCGGCGTCGTCCGCGAGCCAGACAGCGTACGACGTGGACGCCGTGGCGGCCATCCTTGAAGAGTTCGCGCTGCGGCAAGCGGCAGCGGCTGGGAGCGCCTCGGAGGCTAGCCCGGCCATCGCGCGCGGGCACCGGAGGTCGCGGTCCGCCGAGAGCTCGGAGTTCGACGGAGCGCGGCGGTCGACGTCCGCCGCGGCGGCGTCGCACGGCGCGATGGTCCGGATCGGGAGGCTGGTCGATGGGTTCTTGGTGGAGGCGGCCAAGGATGCCAACTTGCCGCTGGACAAGATGATCGCCGTGGCCGAGGCCGTGCCGGACTGCGCCCGCCCGGAGCACGACGATCTTTACCGAGCCGTTGACACTTACCTCAGAGTGCGTGGACTGTTACAGATAGTTTCAGTTCACAATGTTCTGGTTAATTTTGGGTTATTAGTGTTTCTTAGTTTGTTGTTTCTCGTGGTAGGTGCATCCGGAGATGGACAAGAGCTCGAGGAAGAAGCTGTGCAGGGTGCTCAACTGCAGGAAGCTCTCCGAGACGGCGTCCATGCACGCCGCCCAGAACGAGCTGCTGCCGCTCCGGGTCGTGGTGCAGGTGCTCTTCTTCGAGAACGCACGCGCGGCATCGGCAGCGGCGGCGTCTGGCACCGGGACCAACCGGTTCGCCGACCTGGCCGGTGGCGTCAAGGCGCTGCTCACCAGACCGAGACGGGAGGTCAACGACGCGGAGATCACGGACGAGCAGAGTCTCCGAGGCCTCGCCGGAGACGACTGGAGCGCGGAGGGGCTGAAACGGACGGCGTCGAGGATCGCCACGCTGAGGATGAAGCTGGAGGAGGACGACGCGGACGATGACGCGTTCGTGCACCGGGCGCGCGCGGGGCTGGTCCGGAGCGCGTCGTCGCGTGTCAGGGCGTTCTGTGCGATCCCGGCAGGGAAACCGAAGCGGATGCTGTGCAGGCTGTGGCCGTCGAGCAGATCCATCGCTGGTAGGTATTGAGAGGGTCGAACGAGAGCACCGTGGCGGCGAACAAGTGACAGCTCCGGGGAAGTAAGTGGTCACCTTGTCGTGGAGGCTGAGTGTTTGTAGTTGTACAAACAAGAGACAAGATTGCCTGGGATTGTAACTTGTTATGCCATTCTCCATCATGCATCGGTGGTTGCTTGTGGCTCGCCATCTCTTCTATATTTTTTTCTGGAAAACATTGGAAAATCGGGAGATGCGCTGTCAAATGAACCGAAAGATCTTTGCAAATACGGTAAATGAACAAAAAGAAAAATTTGCAGCGCGCTGTCTGCCAAGG
This sequence comes from Eragrostis nindensis, assembly GCA_012490785.1. NCBI lineage: Eukaryota > Viridiplantae > Streptophyta > Magnoliopsida > Poales > Poaceae > Eragrostis > Eragrostis nindensis. The sequence continues at coordinate 114,446 of JAAXCT010001404.1, read as the reverse complement.
GCCAACAATTAGACAATGATCATTCTGCCTTTTCTGATTGGAAGAGCACATCAAGTGGTACTTTGGCTTTGCAGCTACCTTAATCCCCCTCCTGAGGCGCCTGCATCATTGTTCTTGATCTCTAATCCCACTATATGCTGGCTTATGATTGCTAGTATCAACTTTACAGAAAGCAGAAATGAAACGATTCTAGAAAACGATACACAGGTGTAACAGACGAAGCACACGCGCACACAAATCCGGAGGGATCGAGTGCTATTCACCAACAGCTCCCTTGTGTATCCGCATACATGGGTCATGAGTGACATGATCTCGACGACGGACGAGCAGCAAATCAGCGTTGGGCATGGGCAAACCTTTTCAAGTCACTTGAACGTTTTGGCTTCTTGCTCTATTCCTCATCACTTTCACAGCCGTCGTAGCAATGAAGCATCAATCAAGCAACCCATGCCCAACCCTTTCGCCGAAGGATTAGTCATGTCTTGGCACTGGAGATGTTAGTGGAACGTTGGTGACTGGATGGCAGTGACCTGGACATGCACGGCTGTGGTTTCCTCCCCCTACTTTTGGCAGGGCAAGTTGGTAACGTGCCAAAGGAAAAGTACTCTGTTCTGGTATCTCTAGTTACTGTGCCGATGGCAGACAACCAAGGTATCCAGTGTCTACTGAAGAGATCAGAAAATGCCTCCTGCATCCTTGCATCAAATCAGATGATATCCCACCACTAATGAAATGACCACAGATACCGTTGCAGCTTGGCTAATTGCTATCGTTGTCTCGTTGCCTGAACAATGGCAACAGGATGGGATACTTGAGTTTATTGGCAAGGTTATCTTTCTTCCAAAACTGCATCAAGAGAATTTTTATGCAATGTCATACTCTTTCAGCTTATAGGAGCTTATCGGCCAAAACAAAGTCTGAACAAGCTATATGACACTGAGGCATAGCCTGTTCATAAGGCTCATGCTCTTATTGGCCAACTCAAAACTCTGAAGAGGCACTCAGTGAGGTTCCTGGACAGGCCACAAGGCGCGCACGAGCTCGGCGTAGCAGGCAAAGACGACGGCCAGTGCCAGACCGACCAGTGCGACACCGACGGCGATCGGCGCGCTCTGGGCCACCCAGCACGCCATGCTCGTCGGGAGCGCCATGGCGAGCGACCACTGAAGCACCTGCCCGGCCGCCCGCGCCACCCACCTCGCGCGGCGTTGGCCGGTGTCCTCCGGGAGCGCGCACAGCGCCAGCAGCGACGTGAAGACGCAGCAGCTGACGAGCTGCGACGCGAAGACGGCAAGGAGCACGTACTCCTCGCGCGCCGCGAGCTGCGCGGCGAAGGCGGCGCCGGCCACCAGGACCACCAGCGCCAGCGTCCGCGACGCCGTGGGCGATGCCCGGGGAAGCGCCTCGCAGCCGACGCCGCTGCCACCGGACGACAGCTTCTTGCCTGACGCCGCAGGAGGCAGCAGCAACGGCTGCTACTTCTCCATGTCGGCGTCCGGCTCCTCAGCCTTTGATTTCTCTTCCATTTCCACGATGGCGTTCGTGGAGTTGCGCGTGCAAATCCGTGCAAGAGACAGTATATAATGGATCCACCTACGCCGTCGCCGGCTACACTCTAAAACAGAAATGCAAAAATGCAGAAGCAGATGAACGACACCGTCGGCAGAACCAAGAAAGACACGTCACAATAAGCCGAGGCTCCATTGGCCAGCGAGTTTTGCAAGGCTAAGAATGCACAAACATCTGAGTATCTGAGGTAGCGACTGGAGGTTTAATTATAACGAGAAAATGCATCTTAGTTTGTGAGCAAACATGATGTGACACCAGCATCTCAACAGCTTATGCTTACGACTACTTACAGCCAAGCTCCACAGTTTGTATTTTATACATTCATTCATTGGTGATTCTTGACACAAACGCCCACGACAGCAGAGTTTAGATAAACATACGAAGATCGGCAAAAGGTAAAAAAGATAAAAGGAAAAGAAAACAAATGCCGTATGAGCACCTCAACTATGCAGTTCGTTGAGGCCAGGTGAACAACTATTGAATAGTGAATGGCACAGATCATGATGCATGCATCACATAAAAACGTAGGCTATGACAACGAGATTTCCAAATAAATAATCATGCAAAAGTACTTCAGACAGCAATCGACTATAAAAAACAGCAAAGCCCCACAGACGTTAGAAAAATAGGTGTAGAAATCTTTTGCTCTAGAACTTCATATTATAGTTGCAACAGCGATGTGGTTAGGACCACACTAAGTGCCGGCACTGTGGTGCTGTCAATGACACCTGAAATAGCGGGACAAATCAAAGCCCCCAGGTACCCACTTTGATGGACAGGACAGATCATTAAGATGCACTCGCTTAACCATCAGTGACAAGTCACAATGCACATGCTGTCTAAGTTTACTTTGTCGGATTCATCAAAGATATGAACAAAGCCTATGGCAGTGAGACAAAAAAGGAAAAAAGTTGAAGTGGTAATCTGACCAGGCGGAAAAGTTTAGCTTTCACTTCTGGAAGTCTTCCAACATCATTTATGCGCTTTCTTTTCCTCACAAAAACATTACAGGTAGTCTTCACAGATTAACAACTCGAGCAAGGGCCACTGGTGGCACAAAATTTCAGAACCTGATCGCCTGACCATTATTGACAAAGCAGCAGCTCTCCAAACGAAGAATTTGCATTCTGTCAGAAAATGATACAGTGATGTACAATTCTATTGCACACTGATGTGTAGGTCAAATTGTGCGTCTTGAAAGGACTAGTTCATACTGTCAAGATCATGCCTATCTGCTTCCTAGCAAACTCATGCTTCTGCAGCATTTGCAGCAGCTATCCGCTCATTTTCTGTGGTAAGTCCTTCAATGAGTGAGATATATGTGCTGTCATCAGGTGTAATACCCTTGCCCACCATCTCTTTCATCAGGTCCTCGGCGTCATCTCCCTGGCCATTCTTGCACAGCCCCTGTATCAGTGCATTGTATGTCAAAATCGTTGGGTTGAACCCCTTGTCCATCATCTCATCCCGAACCTTGAACGCATCCTTTACGTCACCCTTCATGCTGTAGCCACTGATCAGTGTGTTGTAGCTTACAAGATCTGGCTGGATACCCCTCTTTGCCATCTCATCGATGATACCACGGGCTTCATCCAGACGTCCCAACAAGCAAAATCCCCTCATCAGTGTGTTGTATGTTACATCATCCGGTTCGAGCCTCTTCTTTTCCATCTCTGCCACAATCTCAAAGGCCCGGGCCATATTGCCGGCTGTACAATGGCTACCGATCAGAGCATTGTACATGACAACGTCAGGTCTGATGCCCTTCCTCACGGCCTCGTTAAACAGCTTATCTGCCTCCTCAACAAGCCCTTTCCTCGACAAGGCATATATCAATGATGTGTAGGTCACCACAGTTGCACGCACACCTTTTGCAGACATCTCTTCAAACACGTCCAGTGCTTTTATCTCCTTGCCCTCTTTGCAATATCCATTGATCAATATATTATAGGTGAACACATCAGGGGAAATCCCCTTTCCTTTCATTTCCTCAACCATTGCGCACGCCTCTGCTGCCCGCCCGCCCATGAACAACGCATGCACCAGTGAGTTGTAAGTCGCGATCGTCATGGCGACCCCCCTCCCCACCATCTCGTCCCGGTATTGCAGCGCCACATCCAGCTTCCCCCGATCACAGCAGCCTCCGATCAATGTGTTGTACATCACCGCAGTAGGTTTCACTTCTCCCTGGGTAAGCATTTCGTCGAACACTTTGGCTGCGTCTTCTAGCCGGCCGATCTTGCACCACCCAGAGATCACCGTGGCGTAGGTGTACTTGTCCGGTGCGATACCGCCGCGCTCCCGCATCTCGCGCATGACCTCCAGCGCCGCCTGGACGCGTCCGCGCGCGCAGAACCCGGCGATGACGGTGTTGTAGGTGACGGCGTTGGGGCTGGACATCTGGCGGAGCAGCTCGAGAGCGCGCACGGGCTTGCCAGTGGCGCAGAGGTGGCGGAGCATGATGTTGAAGGTGGTGGTGCAGAGCGGGAGGCGGAGGCGGGTGATGTCGGCGAAGAGGGCGAAGGCCGGCGCGGAGGGGAGGGAGGAGAGCAGCGGGTGGAGCGAGGCGACGGGGATGGGTACGGCGAGCGACTTGAGCTGCGCGTAGAGGCGGAGGGAGGTGGCGTGGGGGCGGGCCGCGGCGGAGGCGGTGAGCAGGAGGTGCGGCAACGACGGCGTGGAGGCGAGGTGCGGGAGCACGGCGAGCGGGCAGAGGGCCCGGTCCGCGGTCAGCGCTGACTTGAAGAGCGCGAGCACTGCGGCCGGCGTGGGTGAGGCGCGGGCGGCCGCCGCCACGGCGGCGGGGGAGGTGGGCGGCGCCATGGAGGACTGGGAGGTGGAGTTCAGCAATGGAAGAGACACGGGGGACCCTACTTCAAACTTTCTTCCAATATAAGAAGGCTGGCCCACATGCAGAGACACAACAACTGACAAATACACGAATTACGCGCAGCGTTGATGCAGTAATAGATCCATGGCTTAAATTCGCAAGAACAAGCATCTTGGCTCATATATTAAAGCACATGAACTGATGAACATCATTACAAAACAACATGATTCTGAAAAACATTCGCCTAAGTTGGGTATTGTCAGAGAAGTGAGAAGTTCTACTATGGCTGTACAAAATTTCTCATGAGAAGGTCAATCCAGCGTTGCTCTTGCACACTGCAAATCACTATACAAAACATCTCATGAGGCGATTCACACTGCAAAGTCGTATACAAAAGTCTCCTTCTGCAGGGCCACTACTTCCGGGTGTAACTGCATCATCAGGATTCATAACTGGTGAAGCTCTCCAGCAAGGCCTCCAGGTTATCATCTGACCCGACCTCTGTGTACTGCACATGATAAAACAAATGAATCATTTTTACCCTGAAAAGAAACTCAAGATCATGTCGTTCTGATTCGTCAAACGATGGAGCTAGAACACGAGATAACTTACAGGTTCGACGAACAATGGCTGTTCGTGTTGATCGACGAGCATGGCAGCAGACATTATTTCTTCTTCCTCCTGCAGCTGTCACGGTTTCAGGCGGGAAGAGAGTTTCAGATATCAACAGTCAAAGTAAGATGCTATTCGAGCTCACCTGATCCTGAAGAATGTGATCGTTCTCTGGGCCGAGAGGCAAGGCAGGTTTTGGCGGCGACGACCCACTGTAAAATACTTTGGCGAGCACGATCTCATCATCACGGCTCATTTCTTTTTTCAGATGATATTCGTGCATGATCCAGTCAGCTTTGCCGCTTGGTTTCTTGTTGGAACCCTTGTACAAGGTTAAGGTGTCCCTCGTGCCTCGGATGTCACCATCATCACGGATCTCGGTCGGGTTTCCGGTCTTATGCCAGGTAAAAGAATCACCGTCCTTAGTGACTTGACGAAGCTTGCGGTCACCCCTACCATACTTAGTCCGTAATATACTGAAGAAGTAGTGGGTGCTCCCGTCCATACTAATGCCTATCAAATAGCACAGGAACACGAGATCAAACAACCTACTGTTGGTACGAGACATGAGCTGATCGCTTTCGGAACGGCTTAGAAATTTCAAGAATTAATAGGGATCCCGTACCTGGAAGATTTTCAGGATGGATAGGCTCATGGATTGTCGGGACATGGAAATTTAGATATGGATGGGAACTTCTTAGGCCGGTTTTTGCTTCTAAATGTTCGATGGCTTCCAAATCGGAGGGGGCAAATCTAAAACCCTTGGGGAGCAGCTTTGACAAAACCTGGATCCAAAAGAAAGAGGTCTCAGGAATTAGATTACGGTATCAATTTCGTTTCAATCAGGAACATTGCTTAACTGAACGTACAGTAAGGTACCGTAAGGTAGCTAGAGCATGACAAAACTAACAGTGTGCAAGTATATCTATTAGTTGGCATTTCTCTTTTGTTGTGGTGCAAGAAAAAAATAAATACGTGGATTAACGTAGGTAGACTAGCAGCTGTTCATAGTAAAATGTTAATCAGACTCACCTCATCGCTAAGGAGGAGGCGATTATGGCACCCCGGGCAATCAATCGATGGTTCTGCTTCTGCACGACCTGCAGGTTCCCTTCCTGCTGCAATGCACGAGCTGCAGAAGAAAAAACAAACACCCATTAATATCGAAACGATAGATGCATGCAAACTGAAGCTGACAGCAGCTTGCTAATTAACACTTGTGGTCAGGCATCTCTAATAGGCCTCAGGTCAGATTGTAAAGTAATGTCATAACGTGGCATTCCCTCCAACCAGTCTGTCCACTCCTAAATAAAAGGCTAAGACCTAAGAGGATTATTAGTCTAGCAAACCTCAAACATAATTGGCTTGTCCAGCTAACTGTCTTTTAAACTCCAAAGCTTCTCTTTTGGTGCCAAAACAGAGTCTCACCGTCTTAAAACATTGGAAGAGCCACAATAATAAGAAAGAAAACAAGTATGGGTTTATTTCCCATGTCATATTCTAAATGATGGATGACATCGAAAACAAAAGGGAAGGGAACAAAAAATGATGCAATCCAAGTTGGAAGCAATCACTCCCGGCACCAAATAGCTCACAAATGTCACTAGCCTAAAAAAGAAAACTATAAAAAAATAGTGGACCAAACACAGGGTAGACTGGATTTAAAATCATAAAAATGGGAATTTGCTTGCATTGGTCTCAACGATTGGTTAAGCTAGCAATCTGTTGACATAGAGAGGCATTGGAAGTGCAACAATTGGAAAGCTAATTCCTCACAAACATTTCACCGAACACCTTATATGCATGAATAAAAACAGCACCTATGCTCAAGACTACAACACTGTAAGACGTCTAATGATTCAACAATAATATACTTGCGACAATTGGCTCACCACAACTTATTACTCATCATGTAATCATCAACATATAAAGAGAATGCATATATGACTCATTATGTCAACATATATCCATGAACCATGAAAACTTGAGGAAATGACAACAATAGCGAGTAAGATTACGAAACACATGGCAGGAAGCACCACAACAGTAGAACTCAAGATCAAACCCCTTGTAGGGAAACACCACAGGTGACAACAAGCAATCCACTACAAAGATGAAGAATACAAGAGTTGAGAGCCAACAAATTATGGAGAAGAGGTTCACGGTGCAGTGGCAAAGACCACCGGCTAGGGAGCTCCTGCCCAGGGTTTAATCCCTGGGTGCTGCACAATTTGTGGAAAAATAAAAAATCCACTTGTCGTGCATCCCCATTGTAGGACACCCCAGCCTGTGGTAACGGTGAGGCCCAACTTGGGTGTTGTGGTAGTGGTCGGCGGAATCAGAGGTTATGGTGTGGTCCTAAAGTGAGGCCGAAAAAGGTTGAGTTTCTCTACAAAACAAAACCTTGGTACAGACCATTGCTTAGAAGCTTGTTTCAGACCATACAAAGATTTTAACTTACACACCTTGCCTTCTTGACCTTTAATTACGAACCCATCTAGCCGATCCATATAGATTTTCTCGTCCAACTCTTCATTAAGGAAAGCTGTCTTAACGTCCATCTAATGGACAAAGAGACCATGTGAGGCAGCCAGAGAGAGTCAAACTCAAATAGTGATCAATCTAGCAACAGGTGAATAAGTATCAAAGAAATCTTCGTCTTCTTTCTGTGTATAGCCCTTAGCAATAAGTCGAGCATTATACTTATCAATCACATATGCACAAGTGACACAATGGTTTGCGTGGAAAACCTTCTCGATCCGTGTAAGGATAAATAATCACAGGACCAATCGGTCCACTCCAAACTCCGCTATAATTAATAATGGGTGCAAATGAGTCTTATGTAGAACCACAGAGGATTGAAACTTCAGCAACACTTTAATTAAGCAACAAGCTTGGTGGCAAAAACAACCATCACACCAACTAGAAGACGCTAGACGTACAGAGGTAACATAGTTTTTGTCCCCTTTGGTTATCAGTTCATAACTCACAAATCACTGAACCAAAGTGCACGAAATTTTATAGCCAAGTTTTTCAATGAGTTTCCCAGATACGGACCAAATTTCAGCGCAATCTGACACTGTTTGACAGCCTAAATAAATCATCTACCAAAACTGCTACGTGCTGACACTGTAGTAAAACGGGAGAGACTTGAAATTCCCATAAACTGCACATCACACAGACCTTAGCTATTGAATTAAACTAATGTGACACTATGACGTTAGTGTCCCGTGTGAGAGAATCTGAATCAATTCCATATCCTCCAAGACCAGGCCCAAAGTACAGGTGGGAATCCAAAGAAAACACCAAACAAACGAAAGCACAACAGCACGAGGGTTGTGGAGAATGCTAGGAAAAACGATAGCAGAATTCGTCAATCCGTGGAGCCCTGTATAGCAAGTGCCGCTAACTTATTTGAACTATATATCTTTCTCTCGTAATGACCTCGAAAGAGCAGTGCTCCTGCTCAGGTTTCGAAGAAAAATGAAAGCACAACAGTGGGATGGACCGCGAAAATGGACCACGAAACAGGATAGTCGAGAGGGAGAGAGCGCTTCCACTGTCAAAGGACGGTGGCTTGCTACCGCCGGCGCCGCCTCCTGAAGGGCCCAGCTCAAAGCGAGCTCGCCGGAGTCGTCTCCCCAACTCCGGCGACCACTCACCAATCGCCACTCCCACAAGTCAACCGCAACCTCCTTGCGGCCGAGCTCCGTTGCATGCGGGGCGGAAACTTACTGGGCGGAAATGTTGATCCGGCGCCGTTGACGGGAGGGTTCCATTGAGCTCGCGACGGTGTGTGTGGTGTCTGAGCTCATCAGCGGAGGAGCCGAAGAGGACGCACAGGAAATGGACGCAGGTGCCGTGGAGCAGTGAGGGCGGCAGCATGTAATCACTCCACTCGGTCTCTTGTGCTTGGTCGCTTCTTGCTCAGTTCCAAATATAGTAGCATGCACCAAGCCACCAAGGTGCGTAAAGTAGCCAGAGAATAATGCAGTCAGGTTCCTGTGCAAGAGCTAGGACCTAGGAGTAGCAGACTGGTACCGCACTGGTGGCTTCCCTGTGCGCGTAGGGCATTTGGTTCTCCATTAAAATTTGTTTCGATGTTTTCCTGGCTAGAAACCATACTTATATTCGTCTGCTATTAGTTAAGACACAAACAAAATAAAACAGATTTTTTAGAAGAACGGTTCAGTTCATCAGTTCAATCCCAAGGATCAATCATGGGTTGTAGAACTCCCTCCATTTCAATGTAATTTTAGTTCTCATTTCCCAATGCATCTCTGTCTTCATTCTCACTTCCCAATGCATCTTATGCATCTGTCATCATTTCCCAATGCATCTCTCTCTTTATCTCTATCCTCTTCCACCTGTCATCATTTCCCGTCTCTCTCTGCAATGAATCAAACAAAACTCCGGCACACAACTCCGCCAAGTCAGAAACCTCATCATGCAGCTCCGGACTCGAGCTGCAACGGCGCCGATAAGGGAGAAGGTGGCACCAGCATGATCGATGGAGCAGGCCGTGGAGGTCGCTACTTGTTGCGGGGAGGGAAAGGGGCGCCAAGGCAGACCAGGGATCGCCATCTCCATAATCAAAATCGAACTGCCGCTTGCCAACCAACGTACCTACCAGTGTTGTCTGCCCGTGCATTCTATCTTGTTACCCTAAATACAAATTATACAGTCATATCTAAGCCTAGTACTTCGTATTAACAGCTTGGAACGTAGGTACTACAGCAGGTTAAGTCCCACTCAAAGAAGTTTGATTCATCACTCAACACTGATTCAAAAAGCTGTGAAGAAGAACACAAACTTGCTACTAGCTAGGGAAGCTGCGTCTCATCGTTTCGCACTTTCGGGGCTGGGCTATCATGCATGCTGCATGGGTGGCAGAGACTGGCAGAGTCCTGGTAAATCTCTGTTTCCTCCTTTGGCCAATCGTGTTCCTTGATGCAAACAGTATACTGGAAAAGACAACGGATTGGGCTTCTTGAAGCCCATACCCAGACACTTGTGCAGCAGGAAAAAACTGATGCTGTACTCCACAAGTTCTGGTGCTAGAACAGACGAGGCTACGGGGCTATGGAGGTAGCCCCCGTCAGAATAAGGATGCCTTTGGTACCGTTCTCATTGCTTCTGCTCCTCCTGGCATTCACCCTTGCAGCACTATAGCGTGAGCACTATAGTCTGAGCTGGAAAACCCCGCTCCCGCTCCCTGCTAAGGTCCCGTTTGGATTGAGGGAATTTCAGAGGAATTTCAAAGGAAGCTGTTCCTATGGAAAGGATTCACAGTTTTGCGTTTGGAATGGAGGAAATGAGATTTCCTTTCCTCAGGAACGACGCCCTTTCCTTTACAAAACGAAGGAAATAAAACATCCACCAAAAGCTAAAGGAAACTTTCCTGTGAAACTGAGCGCGCGAGGGAGGAGAGCTAACAGCTACGTTAATCTACTGCAAACCATCGTCGTTACACGCAGAACGTGGAAGAAATTGCTAAGTGTCTTCTTTGGATATACGGCAAAATCAATTACTAATCAGGTGCTAAAATTTTGCTTTATTACCACAATACTGGCAGAACGTGGAAACAGATATTCCAATGGATTAGAAGGGTAATGGTCGTGATAGTAATGAACATGAGCTAGATGAAAGGATAAGGGTATGTTCGTTAATTAACAGTAATCAAGCATCAATATTATTTTCTATCATTCTCGTTTTGTTGATTCCTGTGTTTTGAATTCCTACGTTCCAAACACCACTTTTGATCATTTCCTGTGTTTTTCCTTTCCTCTGTGTCGGTGTACTGGGAACCAGGGTCCCCACTCCCCCGGTCAAAAGGCCGGCCTGAGTCCATCTTGGGCCGAGGAAGACAGCCACGCGCCGAGTGGGCCGAAGCGGCCCAGCAAGAGAGCGCGGGGCGCAGGGCCCCCGAGCGGCTCGCAGCCGCGAGCCGTGGGGCGTTGCCACGTGGCTACGCCCTGCGACCTCCGCGGCCCGCCGCGGGGCGCGGATGAGGGCGGGGCCCCGCGAGCCTGTGGAAGCCTGGCACGTGGCGACGGTGGTTCGTGGGGCCTTAACAGCGCCGCGCCTCGACGTGACGCCCCGGGATTTCATGCGACCACAGTGCGCGCGGATCCGGGGCGCGGGGATTTCCTCGCGGAGGGGTCCCACTTGCCAGCGACGGCCCGCGCGGCCGCGCGGGCGGGTCGCTGGACTTCAATGCGCGTGCGCCTCACGCAGGGCGGCGACTGATGGGTGTGACCCGACCAGTCGTAGCCCTGTAGCGCACTGTTTGGCTGACAGGAGGGCGTGGGCTGACGAGCGCCGTCTGCTGCCGTACGGAGCGTCGCTTGGACCGGGGGGTTGTTCGGTGCATCCGCCCCCTTTCCGCGCCTCACCACTCCGGGCGCCGCGCGCGTGCTGTACGGGCGATGGGACAAGACGACGGGAGTCAAACGAATGATGAAGGCAGGCGAGCGAAGGCCGCTGACACTAGACAAGACGCCCGGCATCTCGGGCGGAGGGGAGTCGCCAGCCGGCGCCCCCATAACGGCCCATGAACGGGTCCGGCCTCTCCTTGCGCTATAAAAGGGAGTGCCTTGTACGTGAAACCAACACACAACACTTGAGCAATACTAGACAAGCAGGACGTAGGGTTTTACACCTCAGGTGGCCCGAACCTGGGTAAAACTGCTTGTGTTCTCCCTCTTTCTCGTGCGCGATTCCGACACTTAGAACCATTCGCTCCCCTCCGAATCTCAAAGGGAGGCCTTGCTAGGCCCCCATTTGCCGTGGTTTCCACACCTCGACATTTGGCGCGCCAGGTAGGGGGGCGTCGTAGTTCCTGTGTTCTTCTTCGCGCTCGCTCTTCCTCGCCATGGCTGGGCGAGTCAGTCGCAGATCCTCGAGCAGCGAGGACGTGCATCCTCGGCGCCGCTCCGTCTCGGAGTCGGTGGACGAGGAGATCATGGCGGACCAGCCGCCTACGGTGAAGGCGGCCAAGGGCTCGCGTCCTCCCCGACCCGCTCGGCTGAGCGGGGCGGAGGGCGCGCAGCCCCAACGCCGCACTCGCTCGCGGATGGGTTCCCAGCGGCCGCCCAGCGGACGGACCGCTTCACCCGAGCACGAGCAGCGCCGCGCTCCGGCGCGGCGCCTCTCCTTCGACAGCCTGACCCCACCAGCGGCACTAGACCGGGCGAGGGACCTGCTGCGCAACCCACCGCCGGAGCTGGCGGAGGGCTCGCCAGCTGGGCCCTGGCTCCGGGATGTCGCCAAAATGGTGGACACGGCGCGGCGACAGGCGAGATCCAGGTCGGGTCCGTCGCGCTCGCGCGCAAACTCCTCTTCGGAGGGCCCCACGTACGTGCCTACCGAACGCACGCACACGGGCACGGAGGACTACTCTTTCTCCGTGACGACTCCCCGTCGTGGCCCGGACGACCTCCGGCGGAAGCTGGGGGGGCGCCGCCGCGACGGGGAAGACGCCCGCATCAGCATCGAGCGTTCCCGGGAGCGGCGCCACGAGAGGCACCGCGCGCAGTCGTCCCGCTCGACGCGCGCGCCGTCATCCGGCTCGTCCGCCTCACCGTCTCCGGACAGGAGACGGCGTGCGGAAAGCGAAAGTCGTCACGTCGCGTACTCGGGTGGGTGCGCGGCCCTCTCCAAGAGGCTTCGCGCCGTGACGTGGCCCAACAAGTTCCGCCCCGACATACCGGAGCGGTACGACGGGACGGCGCCTCCCTCCGAGTTCCTGCAGATCTACTCCACCGCGGTGCGAGCGGCCGGGGGCTCGGAGGACGTGATGGCCAACTACTTCCACCTCGCGCTCAAGGACTCGGCGCGGTCTTGGTTCATGAACCTGCCGCCCGAGTCGGTCAAGTCGTGGAAGGGGTTGTGCCGTGACTTCATCGTCAACTTCCAGGGCACCGCCAAGCGCCCTGGCACGCAGATTGACCTGGACAAGGTCATTCAGCGGAAGGACGAGCCACTGCGCAAGTTCGTGCAGCGTTTCAGCCACGTCCGCAACACCATCCCCAACATCGACCCGGCGCGGGTCATATCGGCGTTCGCCCACGGCGTGCGCGACAAGGACGTGTTGGGTGAGCTCGGGGTCCACGAGCCCCAAACCGTCGTGGAGCTTTTCGGGTTGGTTGACCGGTGCGCGCGCCGGCAAGAAGCGCAGGCCTGGCACGACTCCGACCCGGAGAAGGAGGACGAGGACGACGACCGTCCTCTGTCCCGGAAACAGAAGAAGAAGCTCGCCAAGAAGCGGAAGGCGGGCGAAGTCCTGGCTACCGCGCCGACGGGTGCCAAGGGAGGCAAACCCCCCGCAGCTCCGAAAGCGGCGAAAGCCGGCGAAAAGTCTCCCCCCACAGGGAAGTTCTGCGCGTTCCACGATTCCACGTGGCACGACCAAACGGAGTGCAAGTATATCCTTGCCAACGCGGAGAAGCGCAAGAAGCGCAGAGAGGAGCGCGCGGGGAACGAGAAGGGGTCCCAGGAGGACGAGGAAGCTCTCCTCTTCCAGGACCACGAGGACACCGTCGCGGTCATCTGCGGCGGCTCTGCGCCCATCACCTCCAAGCGGCAGGTGAAACTCCTACGCCGTGAGGTGTGCGCGCTGAGCACGGGGACGGCTCCCGTCCGCCCCGTCAAGTGGTCGGAGGTCCCGATCACCTTCGACCGGAGCGACTTGGTCGGCCCCGACAACTCGGACGGCCGGCTCCCGCTCATCGTCGCGCCGACGGTGTGCAACAAGAGGATCGCTCGCACGCTGGTCGACGGCGGCGCGAGCATCAACCTCATCACCCCGCAGGTGTACGAGATGCTCCAGGGCAGCAAGACTGACCTGGAGCCCTCAAGGCCCTTCCACGGGGTCCTTCCGGGACGCGCCCAACCCCTGGGGCGGGTCACGCTCCCGGTCACGTTCGGCACCAAGGACAACTTCCGCACGGAGAAGGTGGTGTTTGACGTGGCGGACATCGACCTCCCGTACAACGCCATCATCGGGCGCCCGGCCCTCACCAAGTTCATGGCGTGCGACCACTACGCCTACCTCACCATGAAGATGCCGGGGCCCAAGGGCGTGATCACCGTCCGTGCCGACTACAAGAGTGCCATCGCATGCACTGAGCTGATCCTGGCGGCCGAGAAGGCGGCGGATGCGGATCCGGAGCTTGGTGGCATCCCGGAGGTAGTCAAGTCCGCCCCCAAGCGCTCCAAGATGACGGCCGGCGAGCCGGTGAAGACCAAGCAGGTCGCCGTCAACGCGCACGGCTCCAAGACCGTCACCATTGGGGCCGAGCTCGACCCCAAATAGGAACTCGCGCTCGTCGCCTTCCTTCGGGAGAATGCGGACGTCTTCGCTTGGGAGCCGTCCGATATGCCCGGCATACCAAGGGAGGTGATCGAGCACGAGTTGAAGGTCAACCCGGCCGCTCGGCCGGTGAAGCAAAAAGCTCGGCGCCAAGCCCCGGAACGAGAGATGTTCATCCGGGAGGAGATCCGCCGGCTCCTCGAGGCCGGCTTCATACGAGAAGTCCTACACCCCACCTGGTTGGCGAACCCGGTGGTCGTCCCCAAGAGCAACGGCAAGCTCCGCATGTGCGTCGACTACACCGACCTCAACAAGGCGTGCCCCAAGGATCCGTTCCCGCTGCCACGCATAGACACAGTAGTTGACTCAACCGCAGGTTGTGACCTACTCTGTATGTTAGATGCGAATTCTGGGTATCACCAGATCCCCATGGCTAGGGGGGACGAAGAAAAAACCGCATTCATGACCCCGGCGGGGTGTTATTGCTATGTGACTATGCCTTTTGGTTTGAAAAACGCGGGCCCTACGTTCCAGCGAGCAATGCGCAAGACACTGGATGAGCAACTCGGGAAGAACGTAGAGGCCTACGTCGACGACATCGTAATTAAGTCGCGCGAAAGCAAGACCCTCCTGTCCGACCTAAAGCAAACGTTCGACAACTTACGCGACAAGCGGGTCAAGCTCAACCCGGCGAAGTGTGTGTTCGGTGTCCCTGCAGGGAAGCTCCTCGGTTTCCTGGTTTCGCACCGGGGGATAGAGGCCAACCCAGAAAAAATTCAGGCCATCGAGAACATGCGCCCGCCCACCCGCCTCAAGGACGTCCAGAAGCTGACAGGCTGCATGGCCGCGCTCGGCCGTTTCATCGCAAGGCTGGGCGAGCGCGCTCTGCCCATGTTCAAGCTAATGAAGCGGAAGGACCGTTTCCAATGGACTCCCGAGGCCGAGGCCGCATTTCAAGAACTGAAGGCCTATCTCTCTTCAGCTCCCGTCTTGGTCGCGCCCCAGGACAAGGAGCCACTCCTGCTCTACATCGCGGCAACACCGGCCGTGGTCAGCGCCGCGCTCGTCGCCGAACGCGAAGAGTTCATGATCGACGAATCCCGGCGGAAGAAAAAGCGCGTCGGCGCCACGCCGAACCAAGGCGAAAGCTCGGGGGCTGCGCCCACGGCCGACCCGGGGGCTCCGGCTCCGACGTCGACAAACGACATGGCTCGCCCGGGGGCCGCAGCACCGCTTTCGGACGAAAGCTCGGGGGCTGCGCCCACGGCCGACCCGGGGGCTCCGGCTCCGACGTCGACAAACGACAGGGCTCGCCCGGGGGCTGCAGCACCGCTTTCGGACGAAAGCTCGGGGGCTGCGCCCACGGCCGACCCGGGGGCTCCGGCTCCGACGTCGACAAACGACATGGCTCGCCCGGGGGCCGCAGCACCGCTTTCGGACGAAAGCTCGGGGCTACGCCCACGGCCGACCCGGGGGCTCCGGCTCCGACGTCAACGAAGAGCGCAGCTCTCGCGCCCAGCGTCGATACGAGCGACGCCGAGAGGAAGAAGCGCATGGTGCAACGCCCTGTTTACTTCGTTAGCGAGGTCCTGCGCGACGCCAAGACGCGCTACCCCCAAGTGCAGAAGCTCCTCTACGCGGTCCTCATAGCGTCAAGGAAGCTGCGGCACTATTTCCAAAACCATCCAATCCGGGTGGTCACCAGTTTCCCGCTGGAGACGGTGTTACGCAACCGCGAGGCCACTGGGCGAATCGTCAAGTGGGCGGTGGAGATGTCTGAGTTCGAGCTCGAGTTCACAACCTCCAGCGCAATCAAGAGCAAGGCCCTTGCGGAATTCGTGGCAGAATGGACGCCCGGTCCTGTAGTTGAGCGAGAAGAGCTCACCGCGCGTCCGGCCAAAGACGAACCTTGTGAAGGCAACGACATTTGGACCGTATACTTCGACGGGTCCCTCACCTTACAAGGCGCCGGTGCGGGAGTGTTG
This sequence comes from Eragrostis nindensis, assembly GCA_012490785.1. Lineage (NCBI taxonomy): Eukaryota > Viridiplantae > Streptophyta > Magnoliopsida > Poales > Poaceae > Eragrostis > Eragrostis nindensis. The sequence goes on along the minus strand of JAAXCT010001404.1, from coordinate 98,137 downwards.
CTGGTGGCTCCTACCAAAGAGGAGCTGCGCTACGCCATCCAGCTGCACTTCAAGGCCACCAACAACATGGCGGAGTACGAGGGGTTGATCGCGGGGATGCGGATCGCCGCGGAACTCGGCGTCAAGAAGCTCCTCGCCAAGGGCGACTCACAGCTCGTCGTCAACCAAGTCTCCAAGGAGTACCAATGCTCGGACCCCCAAATGGCGGCGTACCTGGCGGAGGTCCGGCGGCTAGAAAAGAACTTCTTCGGCTTCGAAACACGCCACATCATGCGGGGCGACAACACCGAAGCCGACGCCTTGTCGCGGATCGCCTCCTCCCGACAAGACCCACCGTCCGGGACCTTCGTGGAGCAACTCGCTCAGCCCTCAGCATCGGTCCCGGACATGGCGGACGGCGCCGATCACAACAGCGCCACTACGGCAGAGCCGCCCGCGTCGGTCGACGCGGGCCCGCCGCCAACCGACGAGCCTCACGTGCTCGCCATGGACGACCCGGGTACTCCATGGATGGAAGAGCTTGTGGGGTACCTCCGCGGTGAAGTCCTACCCGAGGACGACGAGCCCGCCGAACGCCTCGCCCGGCAAGCTAAGCGCTACGCCCTTGTAGACGGGCAGCTGTACCGCCGGGCGGCGAACGGAATCCTCCTCAAGTGCATCCCGACGGAGCAGGGCAAGGAAGTCCTCCACGCCATCCATGAGGGCGAGTGCGGGAGTCACATGGCCTCCCGCACGCTGGCCGGGAAAGCCTTCCGCCTAGGCTACTACTGGCCGACTGCCCTCACGGACGCTATCGAGTTAGTGCAACGCTGCAAAGCGTGCCAGTTCCACGCAAAGCAGACGCACCTACCCTCGCAAGCACTCCACACCATTCCCCTCTCATGGCCATTCGCGGTCTGGGGCTTGGACATCGTGGGACCGTTTCCCGCGGCTGTGGGCGGCCACAAGTTCCTCTACGTCGCCGTGGACAAATTCACCAAGTGGGCTGAAGCAGAACCAGTCGTCCACATCGACAAGAATTCCGCGGTCAAGTTCATGCGCGGCATCGTGTCACGCTTTGGCGTACCGAACAGACTGATCACTGACAACGGCACCCAATTCACAAGCCACGCCTTCGAGGCGTATTGTGAGGAGGTCGGCATCAAAGTCTGCTACGCCTCGGCGGCACATCCACAAAGCAATGGTCAAGCTGAGCGCGCTAACGCCGAAATCTTACGCGGCCTCAAGACCAAAGCGTTCGACCCGCTGAAAAAACGTGGATCGAAGTGGACCGCTGAACTACCCGGAGTGCTATGGTCTCTCAGGACCACGGTGAACCGCGCCACCGGCGAAACACCTTTCTTCCTGGTGTACGGCGCCGAAGCAGTCTTACCGGCCGAGGTGGCATTCGCGGCTCCGCGAGTTGCCCTATACGACGAAGCAACCCAAGATGAGCATCGCATGGACGACGTCAACTTCTTGGAAGAATGCAGGCATCGCGCTAACATCCGGAATGCCCGGTACCTCCAAGGCCTACGTCGATACCACCAATCCCGTGTCCGCCCCCGATCCCTCGAACTGGGCGACCTAGTTCTACGCCGCGCGCTCGACCGCAAAGGCAAGAACAAGCTGTCCCCGATGTGGGAAGGTCCCTTCTTGGTGACTAGGGTGTCGCGGGGTGGCGCGGTGCGATTGGCTACGGAAGACGGCCGCCCGGAGCAAAGCGCCTGGAACATCCAGCTCCTGCGCAAGTTTTACCCTTAGCGGCGTGCATGTCTCACTCGGCGGCTCACAACCGGAGACACTTTGCTTCTCCACTAGTGAGCCCGGGGGCATCGCACTCGTATCCACCTTGTATCGTTATTTCTACGATTTCCTGCTAGTAATAAAGTCTCGTTTTCTCCTACTATGCATCTTTTGTTCTCTGTTCATAACCTTCTCTCGCTGATGAGCCTGCGCTTTGCGGGCAACATGGCAAGAACACCACCCGTGTCGGAAATCTCGTGCCAAGGTCGATCGGCTCAGCCAACAATCCTGCAAACACTTGGGAGGGCAACCCCCGACCAAAAAACGCGGATGCAAAAGGCCCAAGCTATCACCAAAACACAGATTGAAAGCATGATGATGTTCGAACCAAAGCCGAAAGCAGAACGGATCATCACGAGATAGGCAAAAACACAGGGAGCAAGGAAGAAAACCACGAAACTTAATTTACACACACTTAAAGTCATCACCGCCCCCTACTTGCCGGGGCACCAGTTCTGTTGTTGCAGGAACAAGCGGAAGTCAGCTATTACATGGGGCACCTCCCCTATGTCGGGCTCGCAGGCCCCTCGTCCTGGTCCGGGACGTACGCCCTCACCAGCTCCTCAACCACCGGCGCCACACGATCCTGATGGCGCGTCGACTCGGCGGGGTCGGGGCCGGCCAGGAGTAGGTCGGTCGGGAAGTCGGGGACGCGCTCCAGAACGACGGTCAGAAGATCGGAGGCAACGGCTCGAATGGCGGCCTCGCCCTGCTGCGCGAGCCGGCCGCGGACGTCGGCACCAAGCCTCTCGAAGAACTCCGCGAGCGGCATCAGCGCGAGGAGGATCTGGCCAAGGGAGGGCTCCTGGTTCCCGGTCCGGAGCCGATCCATGTTGGCCCTCTCCAGACCGCCGTTGATGCGGCGGAAGATGTCATGCGCCATCGCCGAGAGCCGCCGGCGCTCCGAGTTCCACTCAGGATCAGCGACGGCCCCGGGCGGAGTAGCCTCGCTGGAAGCGGCGCCGGAGTCGCGCAACCTTTGGTTCAGGTCCTGGACCTTCACCGTGAGGTCGCGGATCTTGATCTGCGCGTCGTAGAGCGCTCCCGCCCTCGCCTCGAGCTCGCCGATCCGCTCCAGCTGTTTCTTCTCCCGCGCCGCCCAGCCTTTGGCGCGATCCTCCAGCTCCTTGATGCGGTCGGCCGACTGACGGATGATCTCGTCGCGCTGATTGATCGAGCCCTGCATCTCCTCCCGCATCTCCGCACGAATCCGGACGGCTTGCGTGCTGGCCAACCCGCGGGCTTCCTCCAACGTTGCTTGCGCGCGGTCCTCCCGGGTCTTCATCGACTCCTCGTGGGCTCGGACGGTGGCGGCATGAGCGTGCTCGCGGGATCCCAAGTCCCGCGCCCGGGCGGTCAGTCGCTCCTCCTCACGCCGCAGCTCCTCGCGCCGGGCGTCGAGGCCGGCCTCAGCAATGTCCAGCCCTTGCTCGCGCCGTGCGATGGCCTGCTCGCGCGCGGCCAGCGCCCCTTCACGCGCGTCCAGGTCGGCGGATCGGGCGTTCAGCTGCTGATCGCGCTCCCGAGCGCGGTCCTCGCGGCGCCGAACCTTGTCCTCGCAGAGCTTCACGACTTGCTCACGGTTGTCGAGGCGGGTCGCCCGCCGGCTGTTTTCCCGGAGCAGCTCCTCGGCGGCAGCACGGTCACGGGACAGCTCCTCCATGCTCTCCCGGTGCTGGAACTGGGCCGCACGCACAGCGCGGCGGAGGTCCTCCTCGGCGGCGGCGACGGCGGCCTCGCGCTCGGCCAGTCTTCTGCTCTCGTTCTCGGCGGCGTCGCGGAGGGACTCGGCCATGCGCAGCGCCTCGGCCACGACGCGGGTCATGGGCGGCACCGGTCTGCCCCCACCAGCAACCACCTCCTCGACGACGGCCGCCGCGGAGGTCGTGGCGAGCCTTGAGCCGCGAGCGCCATGCGCCGCGCGCGATGGGCGCGGACCACCACCGGGAGCAGACGACGGCGGAGTTCGGTCTGGCGAGCGCGCCTCGGGAGAAGGCGCCGCTGGGCCCGGGACACCGCCGGACGACGGCAGCCCGCGGGAGCCACGGAAAGGAGCTGGGATCGGGCGCGCCGGGGCAGACGGTGGTGCCTCCGAGTCCGGGACCCCCGGCCCAGAACTTGACGCAGGCGGCGAGACGGGACGGAGCGGCGACGGTATCCTCTCCTCCTCACGCCGTGCCGCAGGCGAAGCGGCACGACGCTCCTCCGGCTCCGACGACCTGGGGGCACCGGAACACGCCTCGGACTGAGGCTCCGCCTCGGCTCGGGAGGTGGGCTCCACACAAGGGGCGTCCGCGGCCGCGGACAGTGGCGTCGCCGCCCCCGACCCGTCGCCGGCCTCCGCCTGGCTGTCGCCCCCAGATCGGGGCACGCCACCGGCAGTCGCCGGGCTCGGGCGCGGTCCCCTGACACAGAAGCAGGAAAAATTCAAGCCCAATGCACACCAGATCTAGGGCAAAAGAAAAACCCGGAACAAGCATGCAACGCTTACCGGCGAAGGCGTTTGTACTGTGGCCGAACTCCGACGTCCGGCACCTGTAGCACGACGGGAGGAGGCGTCGGGCTCCGGCCCCTCTTCGAACACCCGGTGTCGCCGGCGTCCCCACGGGCGGCGACCGGGCCGGTGGTGGTCGAGGACGGCGGGCTCGGCGCGGCAGGCTTCTTCCCCTTGTCGCCGGCGGCTGGAGCGGGCCCTTGCGGCTCCGGGCGCGCCGTCGAACCCTGCGGAGGGCCGGTGGGGTCACGGACCCGGAAGGCTTGCTGCGGCGCCGCAGTCTCGATCAGCCCGGCGTGGTTGATGTTGGGCATGGCTGCCCGAATGTCGCGGCGCCGGGGGTCCAGATGCAGCGGCTGCGCGTCATCCGGATACCTCAAGGTATCCGGGGGATTGGTGTCCGTCAGCGCATTGTACGCCGCCCTCTCCTCCGACGGCGCTAGATCGGAATCGGATCCCCGGCGGGTCCGACCGACAAAGTTGAAGTCGGAGTACCTCCACGTTAGCTGGGGACGATCCCGCAGCGGGGCGATCCGCCTTCGCAGGAAGTCGTGGATCACGATCCCCCCGTGGAGGCCGGCAGCGGCGAGGATGGCAATGCGGTTGGTCACCCGCTCGAGCCATGAAGGAAGGCGAGGGCAACTCTCCCAATACTCCGAGGACTCGGTCGGCGCGGACCGCGGGAAGGAGAGACGGCGGAAAGGCTGGCCGCTGCGGAGGTAGAACCAATCGCTGCGCCACCGGTCGAACCGCGCCCTGGGCGTAAAGTCGATGTACGACTCGGACTCGCCCTCGGTCCGGCGGCTGAAGCGGACGCTCCCCACAGGGTCGTCCCTCCCCATCGGGCGAAGCCGGTAGTAGCGCCGAAAAAGCTCGACGCACGGGCGCACCCCCACGAAAGATTCGCAGAGGTGCGCGAACACGGACAGGATCAGGATGGAGTTGGGTGTAAGGTGCGCCAGCTTGATCTTGTACTGCAGCAGCACCTCCATCAGAAAGAGAGAGAATGGCGGAATCGCCCCGGCCAGAACGAAGGAGAGGAAGGAGACGATCTCCCCTCCATCGTGGTCCGGGCTGACGTCGGCCGTCGCCGCGCGCACCACAACGCGATCTTGCCCTTGGGGGTCCGGCAGGTGCAGCCGCACCCGCTCCAGGTCCCCCTCCTCCGAGAAGGTCGACCGCGGCAAAGCCGGCCCCTCCGGCGCTGCAACCGCAGGCGGAGGAACCGGGTTCACCGGGGACGATCGGTGGCGGCGACGAGCTTTCTTGTCTCCGGCCATCGGCGAGAAGAGCAAGAAAAGCAAGAACTCGCAAAACCCTGGAACGCAAGGGAGCAAGAAGACGGAGAGCGCGAGGAATGCAACCGCTGCGGAAGAGTGTGGAAGTGGTGAAGTCGGAACGCTGCGCCAGTCTTTTTATCAGGACGCGGCAGGCGAAACGACGCCCCGTAGACGACAGAAGTCTGCGTGGGCCCCGCCACTATCTGCGCGAGTGGGCGCCGCGCAACTGACCGGGCCGCGGCGTTTCGCCTCCCGAGGGAAAAACGGCGCGCGCATGGAAACCTACCCAACGAAGCTGACGAATGGGCCCCGATCGACCCCAGCGTCCCGCGTGGCGTCCACCGGGGCGGGGGCTCCTGTCGGTGTACTGGGAACCAGGGTCCCCACTCCCCCGGTCAAAAGGCCGGCCTGAGTCCATCTTGGGCCGAGGAAGACAGCCACGCGTCGAGTGGGCCGAAGCGGCCCAGCAAGAGAGCGCGGGGCGCAGGGCCCCCGAGCGGCTCGCAGCCGCGAGCCGTGGGGCGTTGCCACGTGGCTACGCCCTGCGACCTCCGCGGCCCGCCGCGGGGCGCGGATGAGGGCGGGGCCCCGCGAGCCTGTGGAAGCCTGGCACGTGGCGACGGTGGTTCGTGGGGCCTTAACAGCGCCGCGCCTCGACGTGACGCCCCGGGATTTCGTGCGACCACAGTGCGCGCGGATCCGGGGCGCGGGGATTTCCTCGCGGAGGGGTCCCACTTGCCAGCGACGGCCCGCGCGGCCGCGCGGGCGGGTCGCTGGACTTCAATGCGCGTGCGCCTCACGCAGGGCGGCGACTGATGGGTGTGACCCGACCAGTCGTAGCCCTGTAGCGCACTGTTTGGCTGACAGGAGGGCGTGGGCTGACGAGCGCCGCCTGCTGCCGTACGGAGCGTCGCTTGGACCGGGGGGTTGTTCGGTGCATCCGCCCCCTTTCCGCGCCTCACCACTCCGGGCGCCGCGCGCGTGCTGTACGGGCGATGGGACAAGACGACGGGAGTCAAACGAATGATGAAGGCAGGCGAGCGAAGGCCGCTGACACTAGACAAGACGCCCGGCATCTCGGGCGGAGGGGAGTCGCCAGCCGGCGCCCCCATAACGGCCCATGAACGGGTCCGGCCTCTCCTTGCGCTATAAAAGGGAGTGCCTTGTACGTGAAACCAACACACAACACTTGAGCAATACTAGACAAGCAGGACGTAGGGTTTTACACCTCAGGTGGCCCGAACCTGGGTAGAACTGCTTGTGTTCTCCCTCTTTCTCGTGCGCGATTCCGACACTTAGAACCGTTCGCTCCCCTCCGAATCTCAAAGGGAGGCCTTGCTAGGCCCCCATTTGCCGTGGTTTCCACACCTCGACACTCTGTTTTGCCATTATGCTCATATCTGTTTCCTGCGTTTTTCCTATTCCTCTGTTTTCCATTCCTGTGTTCCAAACAGGCCCTAATTAGGTAAAAGAGGAGCGGTACCAAACACACTCGAAAATTTGGTGCTCCCTCCGTTCGGGCATTTTGTATGTTTTATTTTTTCTAAACATAGAGCGTTTTAAAAATAGGATAACTTTAAAGTTGGTGGGATGGATTGATGGAGGTATGAATTGAGGTAAAAATAAGAAATATGGGTCTTTTGACTCATACTATTTTTAAGATTAAATGCTAGAAAGCTCTATATTTAAAGATGGAAGTAGTATTGTCTCAGTATGAACATATTTATGTGGTGATTGTCATGTTAAATCATCCTTAGAAGAGCTCCCCCCCCCCCCCCCCCCCCCCCCCCCCCCCCCTCTCTCTGCCAGGACGTAACAAAATAGGATGGTTTTGGTTTGTTGCAAGTTTTTGTCTTATTTTTAATTTATCGGCAGTTTTACGTTTCATTTTTTTGTCAGAATAATTATAGTTCACAAATTCCCATACATCTCCTATTCATTCTCACTTTCCGATGCATCTCCAGCTATCTTCTTTTCCACCTTTCATCGTTTCATGTACACATTATCTTTTCCCGGTCTCTTTAATTTTCTAAAGCTTTCTAAGGCCAATCTTAGTGAAGGCTTTCATAAGCAATAAATTTATGCTATATTTGTATTTTTTTTGCTGATTTGACAAGATATTTATGAGAAAAGAGAAGACTCTCTTTCATCTTATGTTGACTACCAGTGACCAGGGGTCACTGATGAGTTTGACGGAGCCGAGTTCAGGCAAGTGTTAACAGTAAATAAGGCACTGTTCCTTCAAAATATTGCTCAATTAGTGAAGCTCGCCCCCTGACTCGATCTCGCATCAAGCTCCGTCAGTGAAAGCAATTCAAAAGATTGACCTATGTGCAAAACTAAAATAGATTTATATTTATATAAATAAATTGATTTAGAGCAAAATCAAATGAATACACTATATTGATTAGTTTTATGTATTATGAGCTGACTTAGAAGTTAGAACAATCTAAGTCCGACCATACTATACATGACAACCTACTTCATTACTATTTTAATGTGAGCCTTCTTCCTTTACGATGGGTTGAAACTGCAAATGCGCTTTATGATTTATGTCAAGCCGGTTTTACAGTATTTTACGTGTATATACAAGTGTTTAAAATATGTGTGTCGGCGTTATACAAATCAGGGTATACAACACCACAAGCTCAAGTACAGAAGACCCTAAAAAGTATCATGACAAGAGGAAAATGACAAAACAGTAGCAACCATGTATGTTCCTCCTTCTCTCTCCATCCACTTGCCTGATGTAAAGGCAAAAATCAATGCTGACTCTCCATTTATGGTACGCTTTCTCTCTCCATCCACTTGCTTAATGTAAAGGCACAAGAACCAATGCATCAAAGTGACAGCATCACATAAAGTAAGGATGAGAGTACAAGACCATGCATGCATGTGTAAAACGGGGTCAGAAGGATGTGTGCCTTCACAGGCCCGGGGCAGAAGTCGTCGCGCGCGCGCTCTCTCCCTAACTGCCGAAGTCGCAGCCCCAACCACGTCCGTCCGACGACGCCTCTCTTGCAATAGTCGCGAGCCGGCGGCTGTGCAGAACGCGGCAACGGAGCTGTTGCGTGCGGACGAACACCTACCACTCTATATACCGCATAGTTTAATCTAAATCTCCTCTACCTTAATTTAATATTTGACGAAATATTATGTCCAAGCACCGGGCCTATACTAATCCCTCGCCTTTTTCATTGATATCACTTGGGCAAGCTAGCATGCGCGCGTACGTGTTGCGTGCAAAAGCTACAGGTGAGGGTCGCGGCACGCATGCAAGCATGCTACTCCTACTTGTAAGTACACGGCTACTACCCGAAACGCTGAGTGGACCAGCTCGGGGGCTCAGACGACCGACGCACCAGCCAGGCTCCGCCACGAGCTAAGAAACGACGAAAACAAAAGGCGGACCCCTCGGTACTCGCTCTTCATCTTCGAGCCTGGGCTTCCGTCCGGCCTGGCGTACTAGTCTGCTGCCCCAAGTTCCTGGGACGCGACCTGCGGGAGCAACTCGCCGGCGACAGTGGCCATGCATGGTGGGTGTTGGAAGTATGCGGATTATTTCAAATCTAGATTTTAGTTTGAGTCAGATTTCATAGTCAACTATGCGAACAAGAGCAAAATAGAGAGGAGACGTCATTGACTCACTTTGGATTGGTCGGTGCTAAATTAGCACAATAGTAGACGATGCAGACCGTCAATGTAGACGAAGTAGATCGTCACAGAGGCAGCGAACGAGCGGTAGCAGTTGCGCTGCACAGAAACCTTATTGCCGTCCCTCGTGCGGGCGTCACGACGGCAACGGCTCGGACATACCGCTCACTCTTTTCCTTGTGCATGGCAAGAAAAAATCCGGCGAGATAGAAGCAGCTCAACACCACATCACAACTCTTTAAAAGGAAGAAAGATGATGTATGGAGGAGAATTTTCATCTACTAGGAAACCTGGACGTCTCCGGCACCTAATATACGTGGCTACCCTCAAAGAGTTGTTTCCTAACTAATGATGCCCACTAATTGGTAGTCAATACCTGGCTGGCAAACCGTGTATTAATCCTCTCTTGCACTAGTGTGTGCATGCCATCAGTTAAACAACCGATGCTCTCCTTTATGCACATAATTGCACCGTTTACGAACACAATTGAATCGTTTACGCACACAATTGCACCGTTCACGCACACAATTGAATCGTTTACGCACACAATTGCGCCGTTTGCACCGTTTACGCACACGATTGAATCGTTTACGCACACAATTGCATGCCTCTCTCGTTTACACGGTTATTCTTTCGTCTACGCATGCATGGTTTACACAGTTATTCTTCAGTTGAGTAGTCCGGTCTAGCATGCGTGGCACCAGACTTGTTCAAAGCCGATTGTTGCCAGTAGACCCTGGTGGCCTAGCATCGTCTAGCCCTGTGGCCCCAGTCAAGTCGAGGGTCACCTCGTCCTCGCAAGCACTACTGTTCATGCCCAGAAACTTCCCTAGAGATGGCGGGTAAAGTCAGTGTGTCAAATGATCCTTCATCAAATGTCGGAGGTCCACGTGGATGTCGCTCTGAAAGCTCTCACAAGACAAGCCGTAACAATTGTCCATCCAAACACCGTCAAACTGGGCTAGCACCGCGATATTTGGAAAATTAAGTTAATGATACTCTTTCTGTTTTACTATACTTGTAATTTTAGCTTTGGGTACAGAACCTAAAGAGAAGTGAACAATATTTAGTGTACAGAAAACAATGAGAAAAGCTATAAAGATAGAAATGTATTAGGAAGTGATAATGATGTATTGAAAAGTAATAATCACAAATAGAGTATTATGGCAAAAATTTGAAAGCTAGAATCATAAATATTATGTCAACGAGGACCTGATCAACTTGGTGGACAGGACCCGACAACATGTGATCCCCTAGCTTCGCGTCTGATAAAGCAGGAGTAAACAATGCGTTCGAGAGTCCTCTCGTGTCTCTGCATTCTACCATCGAGACGAGAGTATATCATACCTGAGGCGACATTAATCGCTCACAATATTTTCTGATAACCAAACGGATTGGGTAGAGGATTTTACCAATAACTGCATAATAAGGTATACGTATATCCTTACCAAAATATTAGGAGAACGTGAGGATACAGGTTGCGATGAAGGAAGGGTACAACAATAGCCAAAGGATCTGTATCCCTTCTTCAGACCCTGTTGCTGTGGACAACGGTCAGAGTGGAAAGCAAACAGTCAAACGCTGCAATTGAGTTGGAGAAAAGAGTGGATACAGGTTGCGATGCGGCCGAAGGAGGAAATTGAACAGTACACCACGGCAATGAAGAATACTCTAATGTGAATGGGCGATGGCGAGGTCGCGAGCAACTCCAACGAATTACCGTCATAATCCGTTGGATTTGTATCTTGTAGGATCAGTGCTGGTGAGCAGCACTGGGCTGGGCCTCTGGCTTGATCTATTTCGCTTTTTTTTCAAGCTTTATATATGTAAAAACAAAATTTGGCAACATAAGCTGCCACGTGGATGAGGACTATTTGTTTTTGTATTTAGTTTTTTCTCCTCCTATAATGCACAGGGCAGGCAGTACACCTGCATATTCTCTTTAAAAAAAAAGAATTGGCGAAAGGGTCTAGCCTAGTGGTTACTAAAGTCTTGGTAGCACCTCAGGTCCTGAGTTCGACTCTCCGTGGAGCGAATTTTCTATGATTTAACAACATTATGCTTTTCAGTGGTAGGCAACGCTCCCGTCGAAAACGAGACGCCTCGGATGCGTGACAAGGAAGGGAGGAAACGCCCCAGCGACCAGCGTGCCTCGGCGACTCGCCGACTCCGGAGCACTCCGAATCCAGCGTGGCCGTGCTAGCTGCCGCTCCGGCCGGACAAGATAACGCTTGCGCAACCAGCCATTCTCAACTCGGGTAAGGAGCCTACGAACGCCCGCCCCTATTAAACAAAAAAACTCCCGTCCCTTGTAGAACAAAATTAGGAGCTACCGTATATGGGATGACGGGAAAGAGAAAACGGCGTGAGGCAGTGTAGTACCGTACAGGATCCAGTTGTCCATGACGATGAAAGGAGCGTGACTGCGATGTGGGACGACGAGCGAGACCGCCGGCAGTCGACACTAGCTGCGGGTGGAAGAGGAAAGAACAAGGGAAGGAAGACAGGAGAGGAGGCTGCAGACTGGGGAGAAATGGGAAGCAGAAGAATGGGGCTTGCAGAAGAAAAGGACAGACTAAGGGAGTTGTTTTTTTTTTTGCGAAAAGGGAAATCTATTAAGATTTGAAACAGATTGATCATGAAACAGGCCAACGACCATCATGGGCCGGCCTGTTTCTTTGACAGCCCATCTCTCTTACACAAATAGAGACACCTTACTTCTATATAAAAGATGGTGAGTAGGTTGATCATGAGGTTCACAAAGAAACCACAACCTATCATTGAATAATATCAAGTTGACGTGAGACAGGCAAAGAAACTAATCATAAGAAAGATAGTGGAGACTACGGTGAAAGAAGGGCATACCAACCGCTAAGCAATTTGAATTCTCCATTGCTTCCTTATCCCTTGCTACAGTAAAGAGCCGGCGATTCTCAGGCGACTCGCCTCGGCGCTGGTTTTCTTGCTTCCCCCTCCTCTCCGGCGGCCTTGACGGCGCTGGAGAGGGCGGGGAAGCAGGATCCCGTCGACGGCGGGGTAGTTTTAGCTGTAGGTTAGGATTAAGGTAGGTAGGGTTAGGGTTTCCGGCGTCTCCCATGTCGGGGACGGTCGGATTTGGAGTCTCCCGCGGCGGATCTGGAGGTGGAGATGCCGGTGACGGCGGCGAGCTCTTCGGTGAAGCAGTGTGGAGGGTTGTGTTTCCGGCAGGCGGCGGCGAGGTGACGGCGTCGACGTCGGCATGGAATTTTGTCTCCCGGGCTCAACCTCACCTCGCTCGTGCTCTGCTCCGGTGCCGGCGGCGAGCTTGTGGAGTCGGGGCTCCCGTTGCGGTGTCCCTGTACAGGAGTCTTGGCCTGCCTCATCCTTCCGGTCGTCGATGGCTGTCCACGGTGGCGACGACCTTCTCGCCGGGTATTTGCTCCTCTTTTCCTCTTCGTTTGGTGATGGCCGGTATTCGTTCAGCTATGGCAAGGGCGCTTTGGAGGAGGTCTGAGCGCTGGTTCTTGAGGCTTTTCCAATGTTTGGAGTTCGCGACGGAGTCGGATGGAGGGGTCCGGCGGTCTCCGGCGTGCGGCGGCGCCGGCGGCAGGAAGGTTCGAGGTTGCTCTGGGTGTAAGGGGTTGCTCGTAATTTTCAGTGTGTTCGGGGTGTTTTTTGTAAACTTCCTGCGATGTACTGTTCTTCTTTCAATATAATCCTCTTTCACTCGCAAAAAAAAAAAAGAATTCTCCATTGCTTCGGGGTTTTGTTGCTGGGCGACCGTAAGAGTAAGTGGTTAACTAACATTCGGATTGGGTAGTTGAACTGAGCTTGCCATGCCCGGTTGCCACAATCGTCCGCGGTCTGGCTTCCACATGCCGTAGAGCGACCCATGTCGAGGCTCATGGTTTTTTTTTTTAAAAAAAACAAGTTTTCTACTTCATGACTTGATAGAGGAGACCCTTTTGTTAGGAAAAAAATGTTATAAATGTGACTTGTATTGACGATAGTCCTTATAGAGGACAATATATATCGGGATTATTCGCTTTTGCCCACCGCAACGCCCAGCCTCTCTCGGCCCACCTCCTTATTTTCTCCTCAACGCTCATTTTCTTCCTCTTGCTAGTGGGCCAATCACCATTGCCTCGGCCCATGACGCGACAACACATGAGAACACTAGTTTCTTCCTTCCCACTAGCAGAATGGCGACGCTCCCGTCGACAGCGAGGCGCCAGTGGTGACTTCGTATCTCTAGATTTGCCGGCTCAGTCTTCGAAGATGCTCATAGGGGTAGGGTTTGCGTACGTGTGTTCATAGGGGTGAGTGTGCGTGCGTTGTGAGTGTCTGAGTTGTACTGTGTGATGAGGACATCTCTACTAATACTGCTGGACCAATAACAAGGAGTAGAGCTAAACAATTGGAGAAGGAAATCCACAATCAGGTGAACACTAACCTTGCTTTGTTAAATAATATTACTTGCAATATCTCCGTACTGCCGAGTTCTTGTTTTAATGTTTTAAGGAACGATGGCATATATGAGAGAGATTGGGATGATGATAATTTCTCTCCACCAAGCATGCTGCTACCAAATGTGTGAAACAAGATAATTGAATGATTGGTTCAGAGTTGAACAAAGATGAGACAAGATGAATAGGTGAAAGCTATCCCTTGTTTACTTAAGCTTTTGTTATAAATAAATAAATATTATATTTTGGTTGCTCGTCACTTTCAGGTGTGCCTCTAGTAGTGTTGCTGACGTGCAGAGGAAATTTGAATCATTATTAGCAAGACAAGTGAACAGTCAGACAACATGTTGGTTCACATGCCTGCATGCTAGTTAGTGGAAGATCAACCATCTAGAAAACTCCCTTGGCTGCGCATGCAAGGAGTGCATCAGTTTTCCAAGAATTTAGTTGATATATTATTTTATTATGTAAACTGAAGGGTCCAGCGAGAACCATATATGTGAATGTGTAACTAAGCTACGGGGGACTTTTTGGCTTCTATTTCCAGAATACACATGGCTGTGTTGTTCATCTTCCGTGAGTCTTGAGAGGCTTGCAACACTTGTTCTTTCGATTCCTGAGGGAGTTGTAGAACGTCGAACTACGGTTCACCTAGTTCGTGCCTTCACTTCTATACGGCGTGATTGCGTGGGCTAACTTTGTTGGTACGTGGAAGGGCGATTGTCTCGGTAGTTCGTCGCGTGTGAAAATCTCGCGGTGCACTGCCTCTTCGTCAGGTCATGAGTCAATAGTTATCAAGTTTTTGTTAGATCCTTTGAGAAGATCGGGCCACACAGATTGCTCGCGTGTAATTCCTACGCGTGTGCATATCACTGTGTAATCTCAAAAAAAAAACTAGCAGAATGGCTTTTTTTTATTATCTCAAAAAAAAAAAAAAACTAGCAGAATGGCTGATGCGCCGCCCCCGCTCTCACTGCGCCCGCGCCTGCTCTTTTGCTTGGCGCCCCGCCCCGCCTCGCCACCCCCGGCCGTGACCACTTCACCGCCCCTGCTTCGAAGCCCTGGTCGTCACCGACCACCTCCGCCGCCCCGTGTTCCAGAGTGTCCATCCGAAACATGTCTTCTCCTAGAACAATATGTTTATCTCTGGGACAATCACTTTCTCTCCTTGAACAATCGATTGCTCCTCTGGAACAATCTATTGCTCTTTCTGGAACAATCGATATCTCTCCATGTAACAATCGATCTCTCTGTAGAACAATCACTCTCTCCCTGGAACAATTGATTTCTTTCCTTGAAACATTTGGTTCAGACGGCGGAACAATTGGATTTAGTTTAGACGACAAGCTCGCCGGCCGTGAGGCGGGGCGGGGCCGCGTTCGATGGCGAGTCGCGGCTGGAGCTACGAGCGCGACTAGAGCGACATGGAGCGGCGAGCGTGGCTGAAGCGATTGTTACAGAGAAATGAAATAATGTATGATATATGATGTGCTACTGCAATGACACAGTCATAATAAGAGGAAAAACGAACAGAGAGGACTAGTGACAAAATAATGGGACCAAAACGCCGCGGGCCACGGGGAGTATGACGCCACTCGGGAACGGGAGAAGCAGAGCGCCTTCCTGGTGCACGATGACAACCATACAACAGTCAGCCTCAACGTTCGACAAACAAGAAGCACGGGCTCAAACATTACTGCTACACATTAACATTCTTACAGAACAACATGGCTTTGAAAACACTGCTGCCAGTCAACATCATTACACAACAACATGATTCTGAAAAACAGTCGCCTAATTTGGGGTGTCATCTGAGAACCGCTTGGTTCTACTGCTGTACAAAATTTCTCATGAGATAGTAAATGCAGTGCTTCACGCTGCAAAATCAGTATGGAAAACATCTCATGAGAGGGTTCATACACTGCAAAGTCATATACAAAACTGTCTCCTGCAGTGCCACTACTTCCAGTTCTAACTCGTCTCTGCATCAGACGTGAAGAAGCTCTCCAGCAAGGCATCGAGGTTATCCTGTGACCCGAACCGTGTGCCCTGCGCATGATAAAAACGAATGAGCATTTTACCCTGGAAAGGAACTCAAATCCTGTATTCTGATTTCCGAGTCTTTGGACTTACGGTTAGGGTGTAGTAGTCTGTAGGTGATCCACGGGACGATAAAATGTTATCCACGGAAGGAAGCCCATCATGCATCGGTCCCTGAAGACAATTTTCAGTAACCTCGTTGCTCAGGGTAGGTTCTAGTGTTGCCTGGAAGCTTGATTCGCAACCTCTTTTGACGAAACAGGAACTTGGGTCAGCCTCAGGTTCCAGTACCTGCGTCGATTCTAGAGGAGCCTTTCCCTTGTCCAAGAAAGTTCGGACACCTGAACCTGAGGCGGATTCTGACACGAGTGTCTGCATCCCAGTGACACTGGGTTCATCCATGTCAGGTTGAGCCGTGTCCTCAGAAATTTCTGATAATCCAGCATACCAAGCAGGGAATTTATCTTCATCCTTTACGCGAAAATTGGATGTGCTAGATTCTGCTCCCCCCTGTCACAGTTTCACAAGCAATGCAACAACATGAATGATCGCCGCATAACCAAAAGCATTTACAGAGAAATGAAATAATGTAAGCAACTATAATATGGACAATTTCAGAAAGAAATATGCTCGATTTTGATCTCAGAAACACAACTGCTTTGATATTTAGAAGCAGCCTGGAATATCACATGAACTGTAAATTAAAGGTAGAAAGGAAGCAGTGCCTTTTGATCACTGTCACTTCCAAATGTCAAAGTGGTTGATTGGAATTACCTGATCTAGCTGAAAGGGAGAATTATACTGCTCGGTTTCACACGGGCTGTTATTCGGAGGTTGAGGCTGGGGAGGATCGATCTTCGGGGTTCTAGGATCAATTTTGATAGATGTATCATGTTCCACAACAGAGATATCCATTTCAGACTTGACAACTTGCTTCGACGCCAGTTGGTAAAAGATTTTAGAAACAACAAGCTGCCCATTATTTTCAGCTTCATCTACACCAAGATGGTATTGATGCATCACCCAATTTGTCTTGCTGTCACGCCCTTTCTTTGAACCTGTATAAAGAACCAGTATCTTTTTCCAGCCTTTCTTGACACCATTCTCGTCATAGACCTCTTTAGATGTCCCAGTCTTATGCCATCTGAGTTTCTTATCGTCTGAGACAGTGTAATCGACATCGATCTTGCGACGCTTGCGGTGACCACGACCGTATGCATTTGCTACTCTGTAGAAGAAATAACTGCTGCTGCCATCCGTCTTGACACCTACCGGCACAACAGATCGTCATATGAATTAAGCAACTCAAAGCTACTTCCTCTGCTTTCTTTTTATTGACGTTAGGACAGCTTAGTTAGTGCAAGAGCTGTCCTAACGTCAACAAAATAAAAATGGAGCGAGTACTCTTGAAAATTAGAAGATATGAGTTTGTAAATCGGTTTTAAATGCAATGATATATTACAAAAAAAAAAAGAGAGAGAGAGAGAACCGTATGCACCTGGGAGATTTTTAGGATGTGTGTAGCAGATTCCATCCGGCTCTTCTATAGTAGGAATGAGTTCTTTATTATGTACACTGGACACCGAATCTGGCTGGTTAGATTTCTCTTCCAAATGTAGAAGCAGTTCTGAATCAGATGGAACAAATTTAACGCCAACAGGTAGTTCTGCCCACACTATTGGAACCTGCAATGCATGGTATAAGATGAAAAAAAAAAGTTTGCTGTTCTGGAGTACAACAGATTTCATACAATATCGCAAAAAGAAACAGATTTCATACAATGCAAACTAAAAGCTATAGAAGAAAAACTTATTTGCTTTAAGGCCAGCTTCTGTATCAACTAAATTGGGTCCGTAACATTTGATTAAGGTAATATGGTACTGTGCGCTGTAAAACAGCTCTAAGAAAGTATGGGTGAAATAGTTGAGGCAATGACTAAATTACTGTTTAGGCTGTTCTTAGATTATGATACGTCTCTGCACTGAGCTATCTCTGACTCTTTCTAGAAACACAAGAACCCACTGCTAGTTCATCGAGATGCACTTTGGCAGTTGGGGCACTTGATAACTAAATAGTTAACTTACCTTACTACAATCAATGCAACATTGGCAGTTGGGGCACTTGATATATGCTTCAGAAACCAATTCAGCAAGCCGAAGATAGAATAATTGACTTTGGTCTCTTACTTTTTCAACAATTCCCTTCCAATTAATAATCCAGGGCCTGCAGAAAAAGCAACAACAACCGTTCATGTAAATATTTAGGATGGCCTCATATTTACGTTACATATAATTCATTCGATCAATGACTTGTTGAATCAGGGTAAGTAGGAACGAATATAATGCCTAGTGGGAACATGTTCAAAATAACAAAGAGACAGTTAAACAGTGTGCAGTCAAGGCGATGATGAACTGTATGTGAAAAGGCTCTCAATTAAGGGGGTTGCAGTGATCTCATCACTACTCTAAACACGTTGTCTATGGATCACGAGATAAAGGGTAAAGTACTAGTCCACGTTGGAGAGTGAATCTATTTAAGAAGTTATCAGATTTGGGCCGAGCCCTGCCATGGAAAAAAAAAAGTTAGCAGATCCTAGCACAATGCAACTCACTAATAGTAATGCTTGTTTGGTAACAGAAAATACTAGTACTGATCTGAGGAACAAGCTATCTCTAATACTTGAATAGTGAGCAGAGCACAGGGACTACTTTAAGGGCAATAATCTGCCACCTTTCAAACTGAATCTGAACTGCTAGTTCAACCATAAGACACTAACTGTTTTAAAACCACATCTTCAGGCCAAGCAAAAGCCAATTTGGTGGTTAATTAACTGCTGTTGGATGTTACTGCCTGTTAACATCTACTCGAATATAAATGGTAAGGTTCAACTGCTACTGGTCTGAAACATCCAATGATTTAACCCAGGGACATCCAGACCCAGTGATATGATACGCTAAGTGGGAGATGCCCTCATCCTGAATCATTGCCAGATTATGTCCCCATTAGGATCGAGCAAGCAAGGGGCCAACGTCACCAACATTGCCACATCAAAAGGCAAGAAACGAAGTTCGTAATCTGCCACTGCTCATTCATCCAATTTAACTGCACTTCTCCATTGCGCTCTGCCATAAACAAAACCCACAAGGAGGCTAAACAGAACATCCTGACTGCCGGCCTCACCAGTCACCAAGTCCTTCAGTCAGCTATCACAAAGTCGCAACATCGATAGCTGTCCACGATCATGGTCACCAGGACACACAACACACCGAGATGGGTTACGTGAGTGATTCTATCCACGAACCAGGTCAATACTCTGTTTTCCACCTCCAGCAAACCCCAATCTCCGCATCACCTTATACAAGAACAGCAATCTGAAAATCCACATCCGATTTCACCATTGAAACCCTACAGATCAATCGAGGCCGGTGACTCCTACAGATCAATCGAGGCCGGTATCTGACAAGCCGGGTCAGCTGCGACCGGGAAACGCTGCAGGATGGATCGGTCTTGGGTGGGAAAAACACCCTGCTCTGCTTCCTTCAAGCGGAAGATACCTCTTGCACCACCGCAAAACCCTTCCCCTGCTTGCTTCCAGCGGAAGACTCCTCTCAAACCTCAGAAAACCTGCATTTCCCGGGCGAGAAACGGACCACGACCCAGCTGCGGCGTTGCCCAGCCACGGACGCCATCTCCGGCCGCCATCCGCCGATCTCGCGGGCCGTCCCGTCGTCAGGGGAAAAAAAAAGCGTCTCGCGGCACCCAAGCTCAAGAGCGTCAGATCGATCGAGCTGCTCCGACTCTCCGCATCAACGCAACCCACAGAATCCACCTCCCATCGATCGATCAGCCCCAATCAAGCACGAAACGAAGCACGGACCAAGGGAAAAAAAATAGGCGAAAGAAAATGCAAAGCGAGCCTGTTCTCACCTTCGCAGAACGACCGATCGATGCGAACCGAAGCTGCTAAGAAGATTAATAACAGAAAAATAATTCCCCGAGAACTCCCCCACTTACTTTTCCATGGCGACGGAGCGGAGGGGCGCGCCGCGAGCACCCGAGCAGGGCAGGGGAGGAGCGCGTCGGCAACTTCGGGGGAAGTGTGGTGTGTGCGCAGAGTGGCGGCCGAGCCCGCGTTTATATAGGTGGGGGAAGGGAGGGAGGGGTGGAGGTGACCAGGAATCCGCGTTTGCAAGAGTGTGATGAGTGAGGCGAGGCCGCGCTCTTGGCTTTATCCATCGCGAGAAGCAACCCGCGCGCCAACCCGCGCCCCTCACTCCACAGCTGCGCGGGTCGCGCGTTTGCGACTGCTGCTGCGGTCGGCGGGAAGCAGGGGCCCGCGCAAACGGTGGGCCACGGACGCTCGCCGGCGGGCGTTCAGGTGTGGACTGCGCCCGCCACGCTGGCACTCCACCGTCACTCGCTCGATCACTGCAGGTGTGGACTGTGCGCAAGTCCCATGCATGCACGGTTGGTTGACGCCGCGACGTGGAGAGCGCGGTGCAGGGAAAGGCCACGGCGCACGCGCCCCCGCAGCAGGTAGTAGGTGGCGGACCACCCGACCCCGCGGGGTCCACTTGCCTGCCCTGCGCGCGGGCGCGCCTCGGGGTGACGCCACACACCACTGGGCGAGTCCACTGCCCTCTTTTCTTGGCTCGCAAGGCAAACGCGCCCGGTAACTTTCTCGGCGCTGGGTCCGACGGCTCCCGGAAACCGGAAACGGACGCAGGCCACGGACAGCAGCGGCTTCCGTTCATGGGAGACAGTGCGGGGCAGCAGAAAACAAAAAGAAAAGAAAACACGGAGGGAGCAGGTTACATTTTAGGCATGTTTGGTTGCCAGCCACAACATGCCACACTTAAGGTTAGGCTCGCCACAGCTAGTTTGGCTGGTGTTTGGTCGCTGACAAAAGTTACGTTCGCCAAAGGTGCCAACGCCACTCGCCACACATTTTCGCAGCTGAAGTGTGGCGGAGTTTTTCCTCGCCACACTCCTCGTGGCGCGCCAACGCCACCGAGAAATACTCACCTACCGCGATAAAACAACCGCTTTCACCAGTTACCGTAAACATCAACTCCATGGCTGCTCTGCTTCCGCGCCGTCGTGCTTGCTGCTCACCGCTACCTCCTGCTCCATGGGTTCTGCGCTGTACCTTTCCATCTCCTCACCACCACCTGCTGGTCCGTTTTCCACTCGCGTGAAGATCTGTCAGCTACGGGGAGCAGAAGCCAAAGCGGGAGTAGACGAAGCCAAGAAATCGAACTGAAATCCAAGTGAATCGACCAGTTCCTGCAACCGGACAGAAGTATTTCTTGTTCTTCCTTTCCATCGATTTCTTTATGAAGAGTAGATCCGTGGGATTGGCCATCGATTTCTTTAATAGATTGAGCTCTTGCCGTCAGAGGAGCAGCTTGCTGCCTAATCGAGGTTGCAATCCCGCCTCTAGCTCCTCCATCAATGGGGAAATATGCTACTAGTATACTTTTTTTGCCTTGCTAACTATTTTCTCTTCTACTTGTAGTGCTACCGTTTGTCTACTAATGGGGAATTTGGCTGTGCGGTGATGGAATGACTGCTGAATTTTGTTTCTGACTGAAATTCTACTGATTGACTGTGTGGTGATTGTCTCTGAGGAATTTGTGGTAATCTTACCATTAAGACAATAAGGTCTTTTTATCAGTTTGTGGCTGAAATCCAAACAGGAGCCACACTTTGTTGCCAAACTTGTGGCAGCAATCCAAACAGCAGCCACACCAATTTTGCCAAAACTTAGATACCAACCAAACAGTTCATTATTTCCACAGAATGTGGCTAGCCACAAGTGTGGCTGGTACTTAACGTTAGGCGTGGCAGATTATGGCCGGCAACCAAACATGCCCTTTGTTTTCCGACCCAGCGCGGTTGGCTAGATTCTCTCACGAGCACGGAGAAGGTCAGAGGGGGGAATCCATGTTTTTCAACGAAGAGAGACAGGTAACTTGTTTTCCTTGAGGAATCGGATCGTTAACATTTGAAGGGGGAGGGGTCGCGGCTAAATACCAACGCAAAGGATTCGCATCCGGTAAAATTCCACGTCAGATGGGTCCTGCTAATCAGAGTGCGCATGAGGTGCGGTCCACGCGTGTCAGTTTCCGACAGAAACGGAAAACTGACAACTGCTGCAGCTAGCCCATCTCCTAAGCACGTCGGTGTTAATCAGCGTGCGCGTGAGGTGCGGTCCACGCGCGTCAGTTCCGACAGAAATGGAAAACTGACAATGGCTGCAGCCAACCCATCTCCTACACACGCCGATGCTAATCAGCGTGCGCGTGAGGTGCGGTCCACGCACATCAGTTTCCAATAGAAATGGAAAACTGACAACGGTTGCGACCAACCCACATCTCCTAAGCACGTTGGTGCTCATCAGCGTGTGCGTGAGGTGCGGTGCACGCACATCAATTTTCAACAGAAACGGAAAACTCATAACTACTGCGGCCAACCCACATCTCCTAAGGCTGACTTCAACAATACCATGCAAATGCATTTTTGCCTCTCACACGACACTGTACAACACCAAATCTATCTCCAACAACACTAGGCAAATGGGCAGGCAGTTTGCATCGAAGGAGAGAGGCGAGCCAAAGTTGCATCCCTCTCTCCTCCAATGCATTTGGTCGGTACCGCTCTCTCTCTCCTTGCTCGCTTGCTCCGCCCGCCATAGCCAAGCTGTGCTCGAGGTAGCCACGCCGCCCTTCTGCTTCACTCTAGGCCGAGCCAAGCCGCAGGATGGGAGCATCGTGATCATCGGCGCGCAGGGCGAGCAGCGCACGTGTGGACGGCGGGGCGCGGCGGGCTGCATCGGTGAGCGCCCAGGCAAGGCGAGCTGCGCGCGGCGAGCGGCGGAACGCGGACGAGGTCGCCAGGGCGCGCGCGCGAGCGGCGGCGCGCAGGGCGAGCAGCGGGCGGGCGGCGCGCGCGCTGACGCCGGGGCGCTGCGGGCTGCGTCGGCGAGCGCCCAGGCAAAGGCGAGCAGGGGGAGCAGCGCGTGGGCGGCGTCGGCGAGCGCCCAGGCAAGGCGCGCAGGGCAAGCAACGCGCGGGCGGCAGGGAGGAGCGCTGTGTCCTCCTTGACCACGGTGCCCAGGAGCGTGGCTCGTCATGGAGGCGGCTCGACACGACAGACGGCGGGCGGGAAACGCGGCGTTCCGGCGAGTTGGACTGACGAACAGGAAAAGGAGGTGGTCAGGGAGGTGCGCGGGGTAGTAGAGAAGCTTCATGTGTGGGGAAACGAAGTGCGTCTCACCGGAGACGGAGAATTTGGCGGCGGCGCTGGGTTCCCTCTAGTGCCGGCCATGGGAAAAAAGTTGTTTCGATCTCGCGGCTCACTTTGGTTGGGAAGAAATAAGGGTGAGGGTGAGCTAGAGGAAGCTCTCGCGCAGCTGCGGTTGTGGGTGGTTTGGGTTGGGTATCAACAGAGCAGCGGCGCGGCGCAAGTTCATCCCGACGGACATGGCGGCTGGTGCTTGAGGAAAATAAGGCAGAGGAAGAGGAAGACGATGCGCACAGACATGGCTGCGGCACGGGACGAGACGCAGCGACGCGCGGGCAGCACAGACACGGCGGCGGCGCGCGGGCGGGGCGAGTTGCGGTGGCGCGCCGCGTGGCGACCTGCGGAAGAGGCGGGGCCGCCGGCGCATCGCGCATGACCATCCACCATGGCGCCTGCGACGGGCTGAGCTCCACGCACTTCCTCCACACGTACCTCAATGCCATGCCGCCGATCGCCAGGAGCAAGAACCTAGTTCGTCCGCAGCAAGCAGCCGCCGGCCGGCGACATCGCCGTCGCCACGTTCACCCTGTCCGCGGAGGCGCTGCAGGCGCGCGAGGCGGCACGGCGCGGGCGTGCCTTGTTGCCGCGGTGCTCGCCTCTGGTCGTCGAGTACGGCCTCATGTGGTGGTGTCATTGCCATGCCGTCAAAAAATCAAGCGCAAGCAGAGCACGATGGAGATGCAGTTACGGTTGCTGTTGGAGATGGTGTCTCGAGAATGAAATGCAAAATACTGTGGAGCTGAGGCAATGGTCATTTTGCCTCTCAAAAATGCATTGTATTGTTGGAGTCAGTCTAAGCACGCGGTGCTAATCAGCGTGCGCGTGAGGTGCGGTCCACGCACATCAGCTTTCGACAGAAACAAAAAACTGACAACGGTTGCGGCCTAACCATCTCCTACGTATACGCATGCCGGTGCTAACCATCGTGTGCGTGAGGTGTGGTCCACACACATCAGTTTCGACAAAAAACAGAATACTGACAACGGTTGCAACCAACCCATCTCCTACACATGCCGGTGCTAGTCAACGTGCGCGCGAGGTGCAGTCCCTGCACACCAGTTTCCAACAGAAACGAAAAAACGACAAAGGTTGTGGCCAACCCACATCTCCTGCGCACATCGGTGCTAATCAGCATACGCGTGAGGTGCGGTCAACGCACATCAGTTTCTGACAAAAACGGAAAACTACAACGGCTGTGGCCAATCCACATCTCCTACGCACGTCGCTGCTAACTAGCATGTGCGTGTAGTGTTTGCGTCTGTGTTTCACACACACAAGAAAACTCCTTCATATCTATGGTCATAAGCATGGCTTCGCAAAAGGCATGTGCTACAGTGCCACAAGGCTTTGTGCTTTGGTGATTTGTAGATAGCTGGGGAGGTGGGGGAGAGTCGTCCTTGATTCGCATACACGAGCACGATTGCCCCTCTTCTATGCACGGGCTAATTTCTATCTCTTGTTTTGTGAGTAGGCCAATGCTTGCTTAATGTGTTGTACACACACATCCTTTCCGACAATAATAGAAAACTGACAAAACAGCTGGCCCAACCTACATCCTTCGCACGCAGATCCACCTCTAGTTTTGTGTGTAGGCCACATATGCCCGCCCCAGTCATGTGCGCGCAGCTTCCTGCCTGCGTCGGCCGGGAGGCGGACGTGCGATTTTGGTGAAATTAGAAATCTCACGTCACATCAGGCACTACAACGACGCGCGTGAGGTGCCGTCCACGAGCCTCGGTCTCTAACAAAAACAGAAAAATGATAAAGCAGTTAGGCTCGATCAAACTTTTTCTCAAATTTCTATTCGAACTTTTCCTTCGACTTAAACAAACTTCTATCAAGCTTTTTATTTAAGCTTGTGTTTATTTAAGTGTGTACCAAAGCAAACATCCCTAGCACTAGGGATGAAAACGGATCGGATCGGAGCGGATAACACCTTTCCCGTATCCTAATCCACATTTTTTCATCGGATTCGGAGCGGAGCGGATAATATGCGGATGCGGTTATGGATACGGATTTTTTCGGATGTCGGAAATGGAACGGATTCGGATCGAAAGCGGATCGGAAGCGGTTTTTTAAATATCAGATTTGATACATCTATTAGTAGTGAATTATATGTTGATAGACAATTCATCAAAGCATGTAGACTAGCTAGTAGCAATATTACACTAGCCAAGGAAATCCCACCACCAAAACTACAAGTTCTTAGTTTAAAATATTATGAAAGCATGTAAAACAAATAAAAATTGATTAATATTGTCGGATAATCATATTTTGAGCTTCTGATAATCCGCTTTGATATATCGGATAATCCATATCCGTCAGATTTTGCTACTCCCATATCATAATCCGCATCCGCATGCAATCGGATTCGGATCGGATCAGATCCTCTAAGATATGTGAAATACCTCTCCAAATCCTCAAAATCCAGATTCGGAGCGGATCGGATCAGATAATTATCTACACCACTTTCACCCGTACCTAGCACATACGGGTGCATGTGCCTGTGCCCTCCCCTGATTGAGAAACTGCGAACTTACGATCGTAGGTGGAATTGAAAAATCATGTCACATCCTTTCGGGGAGCAAAAAAGAAAACAAAGACATACCCATCCCGACCTCATCCTTCCCCGATCAACGTTGCTGTAAATGTGCACGCGGCCATTGGCCCATTACTCCTTCGAGGCGAAGCAAATACAGTAGGTAAGCCACGACGATATGTCCGACCACGTCGCCTGCAGGGGGAGCCGAACCTGATGATTCGTTTGTTGGCTGGCTGCTCGGGTTCTATTTCTGGGAGCGAGCGTGACGCGCGATAGATTCGCCACCTGCAAATATCACGCCCGATCTTTCGGGAAAATGGAGAATCTCGCCATGGCAAACTCGCCTCGTCCAACCCCCCGGCCCGTCACCTCGCCGTAAATCTGCTGGGGTTTGTTTCGTTGACCGCTGTCCAGAACCATGGCTCCTTCGAGGCGAAGCAAGAGGGAGGAGCCACCTCAGTGACATATCCGCGTGCAGGAGGCCGAATCTGACATTAGATTTTGCTTGCTGATTTCCGCTGCTTTTTTTTTTGAGCAACGGTTTCCGCTGCTGGCTGGGGACCTGGGGTTCTGTGTTGTGCGTGAGCGAGCAACATTCTTGATTTAATTAGGCCCAGACAATTTGTCTGAGAGCAAAGCCCACTCCATAAATCCTACTGCTGCTTCCAACGCGACAGCGTGGGAAAAGCCCATATGCTCGAGATTTTCCGGGTGCTTGCTACGCACTTTCCTTTTGGAAACCTTGGTGTACACATACCAAACTCTCCGTAACCTCGGATCCCTATAGCAAACAACCAAAATCTCGTTGGCCATTGATGCAACCGCTTCCTTCCGTTTGTTAATGACCGAGGAGACTTGTCAGTACTACGACCCGGCGCAGCGCTAGGACGGCTCACGCGCGCTGCGTCTCCGCGATGTGAAAAGATCGCGCGATCCCCCCGCTACGGCATGTCGTCCGCGACAGTGGAATCTTGCATCGCAACGCGCGCCGTCAAGACCCACGCCGATGACGACGCGCGCCGTCTCGTCAACAGGGTGACTCCAAGGACGCGGAAGTTTCTGCCGGCGAGGCGACCAATGAGGATACCGCACGCCAGCCCGGGGAGCAGACAGGGAAGACATGAGATGCTGCTGTGGGGCCCTATCTCATCATCACGCCTCCTCGCTGCGAGTTGACCGACACCGGTCAAGCGACAGCCGAACTCGGTCGTGCCTGGACTTGACTGATTTGACCCGCAGGTACATGGAGGCAGGCTTTCTCTGTGCACTCGTCAGACTAGAGAAGCTACCGCGTGACCTTGGGCCCGGGTCGAGATCTTGTGAACTGAGCGTATCAATGCAGAGAAGCTACAGCAGTGCATACTGTAGCGATGAAAGCAGCAAGAACGGGCATGTTATCGGAGGCCAGATAACACGAACGTTTCATTTTCATGTTGTCGGAGTACTTTATGCAGAAGGGAAAACTTTGGGAGGAAATGGTTCGAAAATGAAGCAGCTCGTACGAGTATTTTGAGCCACCAAGAAAAAGAATCGCGAGGATCAAACATCTGATTTTGTTACGTCGTGACTATATCATCACACAGAATTCGATAAGCCGATGCTTCCTGAATATGCGAGGATTGATGTATGACACAGCTCTATTCCGAATAAGCAGGGTAGAGATCAGATGCCACGGCTCTGTTAACAGGACAGCACAAGCATTCGGGGAAAAAATGCGAGAAATAATGCATCTGCACATCATCTGAAAATCTCACCTGATTTGCAATCGATTGCGCAAATGCGTGACACAATCTCGGACTCGGGGATGGCATCCCCGTCACCCCATGAGGATTCGGAGGTTACAGCAGTCAATCAATCCGGGGGTTTCGACTCCGGGGGCTCGTTTCAGGAACCGAGTGACCATGCTTGTGAGCTCCGGGGGGCTCGTTCTAGGAACCGAGTGACCATGCTTGTGAGCTTTGTCTCTCACCAGCCTCGCGGACTATGGACCACCCTGCAATTGCGGTGTCCATGCTCCAAAGCTGGCTATAGTGCCAAACGAAGGCTAAAAAGTGGCGGCAGGCAATATCCAGGCACGGTCACAGCAGAAAACGGGAAAAGCGATGTTTCCGCTTGGACCTGAACGTACCGTTCCTCGAGCCACAAGTGTTTTTCAACAGGCAAGGCATGGAAGAGCACGTTGTCAGTACAAGCAGGCAAGGCATGGCGTAGCACGTTGTCAGTACAAACAGGCAAGACATGGCGTCGCTACAATTCAGTATTAAAACAGGCAAGACATGGAGCAGCACGTTGTGCCCTGCACAGTAGACCACGCACGTACTAGTATGGTTCAATGAATATGAAGACGATGCAAGAATTCTCGTAAGAAACAGTATGTGGTACGACACGAACAAAAGAGCCGTAGGGCAACCTGAAGGAGTCAACAAAGGGATGACGAAATGCTGCTAGCACAATCGTACCGCAACTTGAAACAGGTGGGGCAATTCCAATGTTGCAAGGTCATAAGCAGCGAAATATCAAGGCAAAATTAAGAACAGGTGCATATGTAAATTATCTGCATAGTAAGTCTACAGCATGTAAATCTGAAACCTCTCTTGATGTGCAATCTACAACAGATTTAAGTTTTATATATCAATCAGGGAAGTAATGAATGGCAATGACAACCGGATGTAAGCACACCCTGTCGAGCTCATCTGGAAGGAACGCCAGCCAGGACCAAGCATGCGCTATGCTGTCAGGTCCGGAGGCCCTCCCATGTTCGATTACACAGCACAAGATCCATGAACTCACTCATCCACGAACCACTTCCCAAGCAATTGTCCAACTACGTTAGCAAATCATATCAGATGCAACTGCCACAGACAGCCGGTCTCTCAGGGGAAGACATATGCAGTGGCACCCGTGCACGGCAGCATTGCAGGGTAAACCACAAAGACTAACTAGCCACTCTCCCTCCTGCAGTTGCCTGGTAGAAGATATCTAAACCGGTCGACGTTCTTTAGCAGATAACTAGGAAGATGAACAGCAGAAAATGTGCTTGGGATCGGACCCAACTTGGCGATGATTTCTTGGAACGTGTACTCCTCTGGAAGCATGTCAAAGAGATCAGCCCCTCTGCATATAACATCTTGAATCCTTTCAGGCTTCAGGAAGTACTTGAACCTAATCCGGTCTACGTGGCTATAAGCTTGCATTTTGAAGGCAAAATCACTAATGTACCGAAAGCAAAAACTGCAATGCCACCCTGAATCAGCAAGAAGCTCATCTGTCTGCCTGAAGTGTGCATATCTTGTCTTCCCAGCTCGGTACCTGTGTATTGAGGCCCTCCAACTCTTGTCATCCAGGAAGAACTCAAATGAGTAAAGGTAATTCCTGAGCTGAAGGTGAAGTATTTCTGGAATGTCATCACACCACCTCAACAGGTCAATTGTGTGACCGCTGGGGATTTCATCGACATCGGACATGATCAGCAGGTCATCATCTTCAATTTTTGCAATCTTAATAAGCTGGTCCAGGGCAACCCTCTGATATGACTCCTCAACAAATGGGTTTTCACCCTTCACGAACCTTCCCCCAATCATGCCATATGTCAGCCGTGATTCAGCAAACCCAAATCGGTGGCGATTTTCCTTGAAGTGGAGGGGCTTTTTCAGGCCAGTGAAAGTTGAGTTCGACTCAAGCAGCACAAACTCTGATACGTATGGACTAAGTTCATTCCAACGGATCTCAAGGATATCAAGCTCATTGCTGAAGAGTACAGCATCGAAGACACGACGTGGGGTATCCCGGACTTTCCACCCGTGTAACTTGCAGAGGTTCTCCATGGTGACATTCTCATGGTAATAGTGAGGGATTATCTTGAAGGGCTTGGGAGGAGATTCCCAGATTGGCCGGAGGAAGTATGTGACCTTCTGACCATGCGCATATATCAGCAATATTAGGAATGGCACACCAATCAGCAGCGCCAAAAGTGCCCTGAAATCGAATCCCCGGAGCGCACACTTTAGCCTTGACATGGTCAAAACTGCCTTTGACGCAGGCTGCAAATGAATTCATAAAGCATGTAAGATTTCAATCAGAATTATAGTAAAAAGAAACGAACTCTGAAACAAAGATTGACACCAGCCATATGCAAGCCAACTACTCCACAAAGTCATTTTAAACTCTAGTATACACATGTATTAGCGCTTTATATCCCTAAAGCAACAAACTGAGGGACAAGGCTAATAACCAAACCCTGCTTACCAAAAAGATATAAACATCTGAAGCAAAAGCTCAAACATCAGCTTTCCACACCAAACACTTTGTTATATTCAGGAAAGCATCAACAGCTAAGATGAACTTACTAGTGCCGCATAAAACTAGCAAAGAACAATGAAAACATAATGCCACATCTACATGCACAACCGCAAAAGGCTAAAGATAACACCGGCCAAGCACAAGGTTAGCAAAATCATATAAACTAAAAGCACCAATCACCAGACCTAGAGCATTAGGAAATCGCAATGCCCAAACTGAAACCGAACTGAATTATCTTTGTTAACAAGAGCACACTCAACACCACTACTGGCACTAATGGTGGCCAAACAGCTAGCACCTTTCACTATCCACAAGGTGTTCCACAATTCTGCAAATCCGCAAAAGCCTAGGCACAAAGTCCTCGTGGTGGTAGAAAGAAAGCAGAAAACCTCTCAAACTCATCGAAAGATATATTCCCTAGTCCCAAATGCCATGCCGAAGCACGCAATTCGGCCACGTCGCGAGATTCTGCCACCCAAAAGGCGTGAAGAATTCGAACTCCATAGCGCCACGACCAACACCTAATCCAACCGGGTCGCCCACGCCGG
Organism: Eragrostis nindensis; assembly: GCA_012490785.1. NCBI lineage: Eukaryota > Viridiplantae > Streptophyta > Magnoliopsida > Poales > Poaceae > Eragrostis > Eragrostis nindensis. Next base: position 67,745 of record JAAXCT010001404.1, on the reverse strand, counting down.
GCAGATCAACGACAAGGCGCGAGCAGGGAACAGCAACGGCCTCCGCATCCAGAACCGCCCCCAAAATCCAACCAGCACACACCCCCGGCCAGAAACCGAAACTTCGCAGGAGACCGCCCGCCCGCATGCATGCCGCATCCCGGCGCCGCACGACTGAATCATGGCGGGTTGTGGGCACACGAGCGCGCAGTCCGGACCGAATGCGCCGGGCGTCCGCGGCAACGACCAACGAGGCGTCACGGCGCGAAGAGGAACGCACCCCCGCGGCGCGAGGGGCAGATCTGACAGGGACGGGGGAGCGGGGCGGGGAAGGGGGGATGGGTGGCTCACCTCGCCGCACACGCCGTCGCAGATGCCGTCGGTCTTCTTGTACCCGTAGTTGCCGGCCTCCGGCATCGCGGCGCCCGGACCGCCAACCCCCACGCCGGAGCAGACGAATCCAACGAGAAGGCGAAGGGGCAGTGGTTGGAGGACGAGCAAAAAAAGAAAAATCCCCACCGAGAACCAGCAGCGCGCGAGCAGCTCCAATGGCGCGCCGATCGGACACGGCGCCCTGGGGACGGGCGCGTGGCCGGGAAGTCCCCGGCGATCGCCGGGGGCGGGGAGCGCTCCGGCGGTTGGCGCCCTTTTCCGGGTCTTGCCCCCGGGTTCCTAAGTTTTTGCCGCTCGCCGCTGCAGGCGGGGCTCGGGTCGGGACGGGGCGGTGATTAGCGAGGGGTCGAGGGGTCGCCGGCGCAAAAGCGAGAGGGCGTTTCGTTTGGAACCGCTTAATTATAGCCGTTTGGGTGGCCTGCGGCGCGGCCCCCTCATATCCATCGCCCCGGTCCGGCGCTTACTAGCCTGCCGATTTTGTCCTCACGCTTCGGTGGAAAAACAGTTTTGGCCAAGGGCCGCACCACCACCATTGATAGCGCCACTCGTGCTACTACTTTAATGTGTTGGTGGTACTTTGGTAGTACAGGGTGATTTTCTTCTTAATTTAAATACACAAATAACCCCTGTTGTGTAGATTGCCAACGTCTATTGAACCCAAGTTGCGTATTTGTATTTAGGAAAAATGAAGGTGGAATTTTTTTCAAAATTGTTACTTATATACTTACTCCATCTGTTCAAATGAATAAACATGTTTTACAAATGAATATGTATCTCAAAGTTATAACGTTTTGACAAACAACTATACGTATTGTACAATTGTATATTGTATATAAAAGTTATAAATAGTTTTTATATGTATTAAAATGCTCCACCCGATATTGTTTTTAGCTGTAAATGTCATATTTGGGAAAATAATTTGAAGATTTGGCAACAAAAAAATATGCATTTCTAAATAGCTGTAAATGTCATATTGTGGATTTGTGGTCGTCTTGGGCATCCAAACCTTACGATTGTTCCATCATTATCGACTCGTGAGAGAGGTTGAAGAGGAGAATCTCGGACGTGATGATGCGAAGGCATCCAGGTGAGATGCTCGCTACAAGCTACACGCATTGGATTACTCCCTTGTTCGCTGGCCCGCCGGATAACAAGACGGAATAATTTGCGCGACAAAATGTTCCAATCCCCCGTCCTCGTCCACCACCACCAACCGAAACGATCGATCAATCGCAAGCACGACTCCCACCTAGTAGGAGTAGCTATTTGAAGAATCGTATTCGCAAACCCCAGACCAGAAGTTCTGGTCCCAGCGGCATCTGCCTCCCGTCCCGAAGAGCCGGGACGTGTGTAACATGTGTAGTACGTGATCCAAGCAACTCTCCAAAGCTTTCCGCCGAGATTTTGAGCTAGTGCTGCAGTCATAAACTTTTGCGAGTTGATCGCGGCGCGGAAGCGAGAAGCACGAGGAGCGGCTGTTTCCTGGAACACCGTAAAAAGCTTCAGCGCAGCTGTACTACTACAAGATTTCGACCCTTTTGTCTTGTGGGCTGATGGCAACGAAGATGCAAACTATGCAAAAGAAATTCGTCCGGGTCCATGCTTCCGGGCGGCGGCGCGGGCGCACTCGGGGCCAACAAAAAGCGCCGGACATCGCGAGGGACTGGAGGGCCAGGCGAGGCGCCGGAGAAGCTGACGACGACCGTACCGCCGGACGACGCGTAGGCCGTAGCTAGCGTGGCTTCAAAATCCGGGCAAAAGGGATGTTTCCGTCCGATCCCCTTGGCGTTTGGCTCTGGGTTTGCTCTCCCACTCGCCCAAGAAGACTTCGAAGTCTACTTAACACGCGACTTGTCATGCGGATCGCATCTTAAAAAGGTCCTTGAATGATTGCTCGATAAGGGTATAAACAAGACTGGTGATGCCCTCCGGACCAGCAGACGACCAGACCCTGAAGTAAACGTATTGCTGCATTTTCTGGTCGTTGTGCCATCACCCTGAAGCATGCTAACCTCCAGCTTCTTTTCCGCCCCTAAGCTACAACCTCTGTTTCTCAAATCTGTATATGGGAAGACAACGCGTGAGAAGTGACTTGCACTTCTTTCCGTAAAAGAGATGCTGCTGAAATAGTTGGAGCATATCCTTCCTTCACCGCGCAAGCACCAGGAAAACTCGTGGAAAGAACCGTACTACATCCAATCAATACATGTCGAAATGGGCAACCCGCTCACATACCGTGTTGTTGCCGGTCGTTGTCGCCGGGAAAAGCCGGTGGTCGTCCATCAGAAGATGGACAGGCACGCACCCTCGCGGCGCACTCGCTTGGTGGATCAGCAGCTCATCATAATCATGTGGTATTGGGAAATCATACTATGAGATAGAGACCACTCACGCGTTGACTAGTTAATTAAGTCCTGCATCCACAAATCGTCACCGAGTTAATACTAATTGCAACATGCCCGTCTGTATCTTCTTCACCAATTGATACCTTCCAGTGAACATACTTTGTTCCGGAAATGCCAGAAACAAAAAAGAGATGCTAGTACACGATGACTTGAACACTTTTTCGTTTCTGAAGTAGTCCTTAGTTCGTTCGTCAGTGCGATGCCCATCATCTGTGTGTATCCAGCGGCCAGCGCTGCCAACTGAAGGCATCAGCCATGTACGCCCATTCGGGCGCCGGCCAACGAGTGATCACATGGATTGCTGTGTTGTTTCGTGGTACGCAGGCGTTGCGAAACGGCGCAGGTGGTTGTTGCTTGATCTCACAGAACTTTCTCGAAAAAAGTGGTTGCTTCGTCTGCTTCTCTCTTGCACCGCATGCCAACCTCAGGAACAAGCTTAACCCGGGCGAAAAGGAAATGTGCCGCAACTGAACTGGTCTGAGTTTGGACATGCAGCAGATGGTTGCAGATCAGAATGCGAGTTTACTTGAATGAGCCGTATTTCTTTGTTACCTTGCCATTACTGGTATAATTTTCTCTTTGAATCATAACACATCAGCCAGCACCGGGCGAAAAAGGCCAGATCGATGGATCTGGACGTACGGTTCGGCGAAGATGACGCATGATGAAGTGTGCAGCACTTCAGCAGCGTGCTTACGCAAGTTGTGCGAAGATAACGCAGCAGTACGTATTCTGGAGTGTCATCAACCGAGGAAAAACTAGCTGCTAAGACGAGGGCACAAGCCATTCCGGTTCCAGCCACATGGCATGTACGTACCCCACGAACTCCACCACATGGCGCCTGCCCATTATGAACCCTGCTTGTTCAAATCATTCGAGTCATGTAGCGTTTGTTTAATGCGGCTTGTTGCCTGCTTGCTAATCCTGCATATATTGTTTGGTGGATCAAAGGACTCCTCCAACCATGGCATCAGAGGAAAATGACAGACTTGTTGAAGAGGTATTTCAAATTGCGGTTTCGTGCTCGGGTTATGCCGAAGCATCATCAGGCATTTTGGCTGTAATATGCCCGGGGGAACGTTGCTGTCCTGGCTCTTACCTGGCTGGCTCCTGCGCAGTCCTCGTCAAGGAAAGCATTGCTTAAAGGCCATGCCAAGTCATCCTAAGAAAACACGCATTAATCCAATCATCGTAAGAAAACACGCATTAATCCAAAACGGATATATGATTTCGATCATTCATCGTCCTTGTGAGGGTCCTTCAACTCATCTACACACTTATGAACCAAAAATGATTGCTCGAACAAAGCTTTCTTGTTCCAACGACAACAAGATAATAGCAGAGGAAATACTTAGTTGTCTCCATTTGGAACACAATAATGCCGTAGAAATCCCGATGGAAACACAGCTTTCATGTACAGGTCGATCGAGCCTAGTTAACAACGCGGTCTTCGCCGTCCGTCAACCGCCATTGATAAGAAGAGGGTTGACGGCGCAAACTTATTCTTTACTCCGCATGATTGTCCCTAGCATGTTATCAAAATTATCCTTGAGGACAATTGGCATCAGTTAACGCAGTCCTCGCAAGCGTCTAAAACAATTGCCCGCGCATTTCTTCCAACGACTAGTTGACATCATCCATGGGCGAGGGCGAGGCCACACGATCTCGGCTGGGCTCGGACTCGGCACGATCAAGGAGCATGTCCCTGTCACGCGTGGGCTGGCCTGTTAATGAAGTCCAAGCTGCATTAGCTAGCGACGGAGCTAAGCCGGACAGTGCAGACCAATTTGCTGATAATTTGTTTGTATTAGCGACGAGATATATGCTGTGGTGATAATTTTTCTTCGCTTTTGCGCCCCTGCCCTGTGATCGTCGTCTCGGACAGCGATCGCTTGATCTCGGTTGTTGTCTATGTACGGCTCGTGGCAGGATCCGAGAGCCGAGTTTGTCACATGTGTTGTCCAACTGTGATTTGCGCGATTTGGAATCTGGCGGAGTCAAACAGGTTTGAAAAAATCGTTGGACGAGCGCGTATTTGGAGTTTCTTTTGGTAGCGGTATAGTACGTATTTCAACTACTACGGTTATTGTTTTTTTCGGAAAATGACTACAATTATTGTCTCCTTTTCCACTTCACCACTTGTTGCTAGATGTGCCTTCCTCTCTCTCTTTCTTTCTTTTTTTAGAAAAAAAAAAGAAAGCAAAAACTTACAGCTTGGATGTAGTAGTTGCCGCTTAGAGCTCCAGACGTCGTTTCAGAAATCAGATGCAAAGAGACGTCGTCGACATTTTAATGTTCAAGCTCGTACGGAACTTAAGCTTTATCGATCGTCCATCCATACGATCCATTCAAGGAAGTACCGAAAAGTTGGACGTAACCTCGTGACAAAAAGGATAGGTGGAGGAAACGAGAGAGAGCGGAGGCCGGGGAAGTCGCCGTCTGGGCCAGGGTCCAGGGAGACGCGTCATGCAGTTCGTGGCTGGGGGAGGAAGGGCGGGGGCCCGACCATAGCGAGAGGGAAGACCAGCAGCGGTCGCCGCGCACTGCTGGATATCGCGCCCCGCCGGCCACATCCCTCTCGCGCCACGGATGAGCCAGAGCCAGCGATGTGGGGGAGTGCTGAGGTGGACGTGCTCGGCGTGCGTCGCCATCACCCGCTCGTCGTCATCATCCACCGCCCATGCCGCACTCGCGCTCGCGGCGTCGCACGGTTTCGCGCGTCATCGTTGGGCCGCCGATCGATTGCGGCGTCCGGGAACCAACTCCGGTTAACACCTGGAACCACCGAGCCCGTGACACTGATGCTCTACACATCATTTTCAGCTGATGGTGACGGCGGAACGGGCAAATCAATCGACCACACGCGGCGACATGGGATGAGGAGAACCCTCTCGGCCAAGCTGGAAGACAAACATATGCTGGGCGGGTGTTTTCTCAGGCGGAATGTGCCGACGAATGTCGCCTCTCCGGTTACCGTGCGCGTCAGACATTTTGTTCTGGACACGGTACAGCCCATGTGTATAGCAACGGGGATTTGGGCCCAAAATATTCGTATAGCGGTGTACTGTAAAATAGGCCCAAGCTAACGAGCCGCGGGCTGGGATTCGGCCCCGAAGTTCTGGGCAGATATTGCGGCCTAAAAGAAATGTTACGACGGCGCTTTCCAAAGATACGGGCGTAAAACGTAACTGACCACGAAGTTAAACAGAAATGAAGTTACCGCTACAAGTCTACCAACAGCCAGTTGGCACCCATTGCCTCAACTCGACCTCCGGTCATTGGCACGTTCTGCGTACCATTTCAGGAACGTGAACAGTGTGACCTGTGAGGGGAAAGCAAACAAGCAAGGGGGAAAAAAAGAAAAGGATGAGTGAAATAGGCAAGTGAGAGCAACCGATCGACCCAGCAGGTAGCTGATCAGACGAGCACTACGTACGTACCCCACCCTGCCGTCGTCCACTGCGTTGTGAACGCAACCCAGTGATCAAAATGGCAAGGCGCACTGATCACACAGCTCGTGCTTGCTTGCCCATTCCGGCGTGTGAATCGAAAGCGTTCAGTACGCGTCTGACGAGACCCAGCAGGTGCCAAAGCTGCTTGTCCTACTACGCCCGGCTGGTTGGTTGGTTCGGCGCTCTTGCATGTGGTGATCTGCGACGAAATTACTCGCCCGACGCGTCTTCACTCGAGCTTTCCACGTCGATCGACTGTGCCTACATACATATGTTGCCTTCACAGTTCAAACCCCTCCACTGATCCACTCCACTCCTCTGTCCTCAAGAAAGCACACACACAAATACGAGTAGTTGAGTTGGTTCCTCCTCCTCCAGCGACGCCATGGCTGCTTCGCCGACCGTTCTCGTCGTCCTCCTCCTCCTCCTGTTCGCCCCCAGCAGCCTCGCCGCCTTCGAGGAATACGCCGACGCGGACGGCGGCTTCCTGCTGCTCGACTGCGGCCATCCCTCCTCCGACAGCCGCACCGCTACCACGGCTCCTCCTCCTCACTCGGCGGCTGGCCCCGGCTCCAAGAACATCAGCATCGCCGACGTCCGCAAGATGCTCGGCGCGCTCCCCGCCGCGGCGGCTTCGCTGGGCTTCGGCGCCCTGTCCCTCGGCGCCGCCTCCGTGCGCGGCGTCTGCATCGGCGACGCCTCCCCGGACGACTGCCGCGCGTGCCTCGCCGCCGCGGCGCGGCGCGTCACCGCCGGCTGCGGCGACCTCCTCGCCGGCACGCCCCGCGCCGGCGCGTGGTCGGACGGGTGCTTCCTGGCCTACTACGCCGACGTCGCGGGCGCCGCCTCCGCGCCGGGCGACGACCGCCGCAGCGCGCTGTGCCGCGGCGACTTCCCCAGCTCGGTCCTGGACAACCACCGCTTCGCCGTGGCGAACCCGCGGTCGCCGGACATGGCGGTGATCTCCCGGCTCGGCGTCAAGGTGGCGAAACGCGCCGCGGCCGAGTCGGCGCGGATGTACGCCGCGGGGAACGTGACGGCCTGGATCCGAGGCGACCCGGCGGTGCACGCGGTGGCGCAGTGCGCGAGGGACCGCACCGCGGGGGAGTGCCTCCGGTGCCTGCGGGCGTCGACGTGGCAGGCGGAGCTGTCGTGCCCGGCGCTCGGGACAGGGTGGTCGCAGACCGCGCGCGTGTTCAGCTACGGCTGCTACCTGCGGTTCCAGGTAACGCTCGACCCTGTGGAGGGTGGCGCCGCCGCCGTGGCGTTTGGCGGCGCGTTCCTCCGGTGGATCGTCGTCACCGCCATGGGAGTACTTGTTTCCGTCATGTAAGCTAAGGTGTGGCGTGTAGGTCCGTCCCGTCGCGTGCATTGGATTGATGGCAGGCACCGGACGTGCCAGCAGGCAGCTGGGTTGCTAGTCTAGTGATTGCGATAATTCCTGAATGTCTTGTCAGGTAGAGTGATCGTTGTGATGAGTGTAGGTTAGTGTCTAGTGCATCCATGCATCGTGTGGATCGCATCAATAATGTGTGTGAAACTGTGAATCGTGATGGATGGAGCGAGCATATTGAGCTAGCTAGCAGCTTATCATTCTTCACCTGACGTTCTCCGTTGCAATCAATAATAAAGTACAGTACATGGCTACATGCATACTCTACAGTAGTACTATGAATATAGCAGTAGCGGCCGATGGATCGGTAGCGAAGACGATTTGGGAATGGCCGCGGACATTCTGCATCACTAGCTAGTAGCTGCTGGTACACCTCGTTGCGGCGGGATGAATACATGATTACACGATAATCCAACAGTTAGGTGAAACAATGGCTTAGAGGAAAGCACTGAATTTGCATATGAAGCAAAGGTAAGTGAACGGTCCCTTGCTTGCTACTTATATATTGCAGTTTCGCAAAAATATAAACCATGAAGGTGAACATAAACAGTCACAACCGTAGTAGAGGCATAGCCAAGTAACAATACATCTGCACTGAGATATCAAACGTTCAATTGAGTCGTTTGAAGCTTCACCAACAGGGTGTGCTTTGGTTGTTTCCGCTGTTTTTCCTGCGAACCATGGAAGGAAACGGGGTACTAAAAATCAAACAAATAATTTGATCTAAAAATAAAGTTCCTATCAGAGAGCTGGTCAGAGCAGTAAAAATCAGTAAAACAAATCAGTAGGAAGTAGGAGACACTAAACATTACAACAGTTTGCAGTAACTTCCACATATTGTGGCTCAACCATTTGTGTGAGTATGAACTGAACATGCATACGAAACCTACCACGCATACGAAACAAGCAGGTGAGAGCAACTGATCGACCCCATCAGCTTAGCAGATCAGACGAGCACTACCCCACCCTTTCGGCGACTGCCTTGTGAATGATCAAAATGGCAAGGGCACATTATAATCTTACAGCTCATGCTTGCCCTTTCGGCCTTTCCGGTGTGTGAATTGAAGCCGTTCCAACTTGCAGTACGCGTCTGACGAGCCCCAGCAGGTTGCCAAAGCTACTACTTAGCTTGTCCTGCTATGGCCGGCTGGTTCGGCACTCTTGCTTGCATGTGACGATCTTGGACGAAATTTCTCGCCCCCTGCGTCTTCGCTCGAGCGTTCCAGTTTGGATCGGCTGTGCCTACATAAGAAGGTTGCCCTCGAACCACTTAGGAACGAAGAGAAGCAGAGCACATACACATCATTGAGCTTCCTCCTCCTCCTCCTCCCCCTCCTCCTCCTCCTCCTCGCGCGTTGGAAGCAAAGGCAGGAAAGGTTAGCCATGGGTTCGCCGGCCGTCCTGACCGTCCTCCTCCTCCTCCTAGCGCCGAGCAGCGTCGCTGCCTTTGACGAGTTCGTCGACGGAGACGGCGGCTTCCTCCTCGTCGACTGCGGCCGTCCCGGCTCCTCCGCCAGCCGCACCGCCACCACAGCTCCTCCTCCTCACTCGGCGGCGCCACCGCCGACCAGGCTGCAGCTCGGGTCCGAGAAGATCGGCATCGCCGACGTCCGCGACATGCTCGACGACCTCCCCTCCGCGGCGGCGTCGCGGGGCTTCGGCATCCTGTCCCGCGGCGGCGCCTTCGTGCGCGGCGTCTGCGTCGGGGACGCCGCCTCCCCGGCGGACTGCGGCGCGTGCCTCGCCGCCGCGGCGCGGAACATCACCACCACCTGCGGCGACGCCCTCACAGCCGGCACTCGCCGCGTCGGCGCGTGGACGGACGCGTGCTCCGTCGCCTACTTCGCCGACGCCGACGCGGACGCCTCCGGCAACGACCGCCGCAGGGCGCTGTGCGGCGGCGACTTCGCCAGCTCGGTCCTGGACGACCGCCCGTTCCCAGTGTTCGGCTCGCTCATCCAGGACTGGACGTTCCCCCGGCTCGGCTACGAGGTGGCGGAGCTCGCCGCGGCGGAGCCGGCGCGGATGCACGCGGCCGGGGGGGCGAGGATCTCGTACCTCGGCGCGACGGTGCGCGCGGTGGCGCAGTGCGCGAGGGGCCCCCGCGCGGCGGCGGAGTGCCTCCAGTGCCTGCGGGGCTCCACGTGGCAGGCGGCGCAGTCGTGCCCGGCGGTCGGGACCGGGTGGGTGCAGAGCGCGCGGGTGCTCAGCTACGGCTGCTACCTGCGTTTCGAGGTAACGTTCGACCCTGCGGCTGTTGGCGCCGCCGCCGCCGTGGCACGCGGCGGCGCGTCGTTCATCCGGTGGATCGTCGTCGCCATCGGAGCGCTTGCTGCAGTCAGCGTTTAGCTAGGATTTACGTTTGCGTGTATTGGGTGTCGTCCAGACACCAGTGTGCGAGCAGCTAGCTAGTCAGTGATCTATGCATTAGTATTTCTGGATGTCTTGTCTGTAGAGTGATCGTTGTGATGTGTGTAGTTCCCTTCGTAGTACTGTGGATCGCATCAACAACGTGTGTGTGAATCGTGATGGATGTTACTCGCGTTGCTATATACTGCAAGCGTATTCGTCCTTTTCTGTTGAATCGAGTGCCTGGTCCGTCAGCTGCTCGCATCGACGAACGCTTAACTATTTGCTCGCATTGCAATGCAATATGCGGCACGCTGGATTTCCTGGCTCCTACCGTGCCATGGACTCGGAAATCACCTGCGTCCTTCCTGCTCGGTTGCTTCCACTTTGCGATTTACCATCCTCTACTGCTCGTGCATGGGATTTGTTGTGGCGGCTGGGAGCGAATGTGATGAGCGCCTATTTCGGTTCTCTAATACGTACTAGTATCGTTGGTGCGAATGGATTTCCGTGCCGCGACTGCTGCAGGCGATGTGCAGCGGCGCACGGCAACTTCGAAAATCCGTGCGACCTGCTACGACCGGGGTCAGAATGTCACGTTAGACATGTACCTGCAGACTCGCTTGAGCTTCCCTTCCTCGAGCGACGGCGACGAGTGCAGACGTGCAGTCGTGTGCGCGAGAGAGTTGGGCGCCGAGCTGGTGCGGGAGCGAATGTGGTGACGCTGTGCAGCCGGTATGGGGCACGGCGTGCATGGCCACCGCGCCGGAAGTAGAGTATTTGTCAGGAACTACTCTCGGGACGCAGAGGATTCTTCAGTAGCGTCAAAATACCTCAAGTAAATGCAATTTTCCCTGTTCATTTCGTGTTGTGAAAACTCTTTTGTAAAGTTGATGGGAAGATCGTCGTGCTGGCCACGGGCGGTGCTTTGCCGAACCGGCGAACGCGTGCAGGCGCCGCGCCGGCGCGTGGTCAAACGCGTGCTTCGTCCTAGCCTCCTACGGCAACGCAAACGCGTCCGCGGCCACGGCGGATTCCCAGCTCTGTCTTGGACAGCCACCACGATGCCATCATGGACCTGCATTCGCCGGACGTGACTAGGGGTGTAAATAGGTGCTCTTAAGGGTAACCTTCGACCCTCTTTAGTTCAAACAAATGAACTAGATTTTCAAAATGAGAGCTCATTTTGGAAATCTAGTTCATTTGTTTGAACTAAAGAGGGTCGGAGGTGACTCTAAAGGTCGCTAGTTTTCACCCCTAGACGTGACGTTCGTCCTGCTCGCCTACGGACCGGCGCGGATGCACGCGGCCCGAGCTTTGACGGATGTACAGCGTTTCCTCGACATGGGCGCGACGCGGCTGGTGATCCCGGGCAACTTCCCGCTCGGTTGCGTGCCGTGCCGAGCTACCTGTCCGCGGCGAACGAGAAGGACCCCGCCGCGTACGACGCCGACGGCTGCCTCGCCGGCCTCAACCTCTTCGCGCAGATGTACAACGGGCTGCTCCAGGAGGGCGTCCGGGAGCTGCGCGCCTCGTACCCCGCCGCGACCATCGTCTACGCCGACTTCTTCCACGCGTACGTGCGGATGCTCGGGGATGCCGGCGGCAAGACGACGGGGTTCGACGAGGGGAGCGTCATGAAGGCGTGCTGCGGCGCCGGCGGCGGCGCGTACAACGTCGACATGGACCGGATGTGCGGCGCTCCCGGCGCGACGGTGTGCGCGAGGCCGGACGAGCGCCTCAGCTGGGACGGCGTGCACCTGACTCAAGCACGCGTATCGCGTCATGACTGACTTGCTCTACAACAGTAGTATTTCTGTTGTATGACACATCGTATAATTTCACAAATCTAATTAGTTTCATCATATATATGTTCGTGAACACGCGCACGCTCATGGGGTGCCTTGCTTCGTCATGTAAGCTAAGGTGCGGCGTGTTGGTCCACGTCGCGTGCATTGGATCGACGGCAGGCACCGGACGTGGCAGCAGCTAGGTAGCTTAGCTAGTCCAGTCATGCGATAATTTCTGAATGTCTTGTGTGGCTAGTAGAGTGTTTCGTTGTGATGTGTGTAGCGCCTAGTGCGTCCGTCGTGTGGATCGCATCAAGAATGTGTGCGTATATGAATCGTGATGGATGGAGAGATCGTATTGAGCTAGCTTGCAGCGTATCATTCTTCACCTGACGTTCTCCGTTGCAGTTAATAAGATGAAGTACATGGCTACATGCACAGGAATATAGCCGATGGATCGTGAAGCGCCCCGGTTATCCCAGGAGCTCAAACACTTTATTATACCAGTCCCTGGATCAGTCGCTGGTACAATCAAGTCTTACAACAGGTGATATTACAAGTCGCGACCTGGCAGGGGTCGATTAAGAAGCAACAAGAACACTAGTAGATAAGCAACAGTAAACACAAAGCAAAACCAGAAGATGACTTCTAGGTCAACAAACGGCATAGCGGAAGCAACTAAGCGGTAGACTAATGCCACAGGCAGCTCGGGTGCGGACGAGACCAAGCTCAATCGTCTTCCTCACCGTCGGCGTCGACGAAGTCTGGATCTTCCTCTGTAATCAGCAAGCAAGAATGAGTACAAAAGTACTCAGCAAGTCGCAACCCTTACCCTACCATCAATAGATAAAGGTATGCATTTGGCAGTAGCAAGGTAAAGGCCATCAGGTTTAACATTGCAATAAAGCAAGTTTTACACATGCAGGGGTTCAGTTTATAAAGCATTTTAGCAAAAGCATCAAATTAAGATATTAAGGGGTTGGTCAAGTTTTACGTTGCCGGACACCCCGTCCACGACAACCTTCGGCGAAAGGCCGGACCTATTCTCAAAAACAACTCACGCATCAAGGAGATAGCACCCATCCCATGCTAGTTCTTGGAGCGAACCAAAGCCATGTCCGTGACCGTGGACTCGGCTATTCGAATAGATTTTAACACTCTGCAGAGGTTGTACGCTGTACCCACAATCTGAGTGCATCACAAACCACTGCGCGGGTGGTGTGAAGACTCACAAAGCCATTACCCATCACAGCATCGTCCCGACTAATCGCCATGGGAGTTGTCCAGGGGTCTAGCCTCTGATCTAGGCCTCGACCGGGTCGCACACGTCTGCAGCACGTCCACCTGCTCCATGGGCTCCCATTGCATCTCCAGCCTCCAGGCGATTAACAGACTAGCTGGCGGGGTTTAGACTAAGCCGTGCCGCATACACGGTAGTGTGGTCGTACTGAATAAACGGCTAGGTAGGATGTCGCAAGCAACTCGGTCCTTATACGAGCCAAGGCAATCATCTCCACATATATGAACCCACCACAGAGGCGGCATTCATCTCCCATATCACTTGTCATAAGCACACCACAGAGGCGACGCTTAATCTTCCATAAATATCATCAGGATCACCTCAGCTCTAACCCAAGTTCATTCATTCATCTTTCTTAAGTTATCACCCAACCTTACTACTACCACACAACACCAATCACGGTTTTCACATTTTGCAAAAGCTAAGTATAAGTAGAGCATTTAGTGATACACAGTCCTAAGCATTTCTATAACAAGGGAATCATCCATGCGTAAATATTATCATACATGGATATCCTAGGTTTAACAGGGAATAATTTAGGACAGGTAATATAAGGCTCAGTGGTCTTGGTCATACTACACAAAGGTTTTGCAAACATCAGGGCAATCATTTCATGCAATAAAACGGCTGCTACGGGTTGTGTTTATAAAACATAGGAGCAGTATGATCAAAGGGAAAACGGATTGTGACTTGCCTTCGTTGACGTCCTCGGGAAGCTCCTGCTCGAAGTCTTCGGCTCCTGGTTCCTGCTCCTCCTCCTCCGCGCACTCGTACTCTCCGTTAGCTACGCGACCGGCAAACAAGCAAACAAACACAAATAAATACAAATAAAATAGAAGATGAGCTCTACAAGAGATGAAACTGGTAGAAATGGATAGAGCTTGATTTTAGATGAATTTAGGAGGAAGAATGGAGTCAATCGGAGCTCGGATGATGGAAATATGAATTATTCAGTGGAGGTTGCCGGAATAATTTCGAAAATGAATTTGGAAACGGGAAATCAGCACATGGTGCTGGGCTGCTGCTGGTGTGGTTGGTTTTCAAGGGGCCAGATGCTCAAGTGTGAGCCGTGGCTAGTGGAGATTGATAGGGTGGCTCTCGGCCGGTGACAGAGCAAGGAAGGAATAAGGGAGAGGCTCACCTGCAGTTGGCTGGACAACACGGTGGTGGAAGAGGCCGGGGGAAAGGCTTTTTATAGGAGCGCGGCGAGGCAAGAATTCGCCGGCAAGGATTGGATGGCGGGGCCGATGGCTTCGCGTGCAGCCTTGAAACGATGGGACGCGAGCGCTCAGTCAGCTTGGCCACTAGTCGCGTGGATGCGCAGGGGCGGTGCGTCGCGACGCGGCGTGCGCGGCGCAGTCGATGGGACAAGGCAAGCAGGCGGAGTAAAGGCTGGGCATTGAGGCGGAGGAGGTGGTAGACAGCCCGATGCGTGCGTGCTTGCAAGTGGGCATGGCACGGCATGGCGCGCGGGTTACGGTGACAAGACCGCTCAGAAATGGTGTTGGCGTGTGGTTTTGGTTTGACGAGACGATTCGACGCGACGAGACGACTCAGAGATGGAGTATGGTTTTGGGTAACTTCGGCGTGTGGTTTTGGAGCGATGGGACGCGAGCTCGCATGCAAGTTGGCCACTAGCTTGGATGCTCATGCATGGTGTAGCTGAGGTGACCACTGCGTGCAGAGAAATGAAGAGAGGTAGGGGACGGCTCGGTTGTGGCATTGACGCGATGGCGCAGTTGACGTGCTGTAGGTGAGGCAGATGACTTCAAGAGGTGGGGCAATGCGGAGGCAGAGCACGAGCTGAGCTCGGTGATAGTGCTGATGTGACGGCGTAGTTGACGCACTGTGCTCGATGAGACCACAGCGGCAGGGACGGGACGGCGGGGCCAAGAGCGTGGCTTGTGAACTTGGGTTGATGGGATGGTTCATGCAGGCTTGAATAAAGGCACGGGTAGGCGAGATTAAAGGCGCGGGCCGAGGTAGGTAAGGAAAACATGCGTGCTGTGCCAGTGCACGGGGTGGTAGAAAAGACAATGACGAGACGGCGGGGCCAATGGTGTGGCGTATGGATTTGGGCTGATGAGACAACGACGAGACGCGACGAGATAACACAAGCATAGTGTATAGTGTCGTCACGTGGTTTGAGATGACGAGACGACTCAAGCATAGTGCATAGTGTTGGCACAAGGTTCAAGACGACGAGACGACTCAAGCATAGTGCATAGTGTCGTCAGGTCATTCGAGATAATTAATGTGACGAGATGACTCGTGCGGGGCCGAGCGATGTGCCATCTTATGCGAAGGAATAAACGATGGTCACTGGGTAGGTGAAGGTAAAAACGCGCTGGACGGCAATTTAGCGCGCGAGGATGGAGAAGGGAAAGAAATAGACCAGACCGGAAAAATCCAGTTGGTGAGGTCCAGAACAAGAGAGGGATTTTTGAAAACTTTTGAAAACTTCCGATTTAAGTTTCGATTTTTATTTAAAATTTTTAGGGTCGATTTTCAGGGCGTTACAGATCGGTACCACGAAGAGGATATGGGAAAGTCCAAGACCATTTTGCATCACTGGGAGCTGGTACACACCGCGCGTTCCCGTGGGATGAATACATGATACACAATAATCCAATAGTAGTGAATTAGGCGAAAACACTAATTTTGCATTTGAAGCACAGGTGAGTGAACGGTCTCTTGCTTACAACCACGACACTCGCCTTCTGATTATATTGCAGTTTCACAAAATATAAAACATGAAAGGTAAACATAAACAGTCACAACCGTACAGGCATGGCCAAGTAACAAACACATCTACAACCGGATGTTCTGCGGTTGTTTCCGCTGTTTTTTCCTGTGAACCATGGAAGGAAACGGGGTCCTAAAAATCAAACAGATAATTCGATCTATAAATAAATTTCCTATCAGAGCTGGTCAGAGCAGTAAAAATCAGTAAAACAAATCAGTAGCTAGGAAGTAGGAAACACTAAACATTACAACAATTTGCAGTAACTTTCACATACTGTGGCTCAACCATTTGTGGGAGTATGATTTGAACACGCATGCGAAACAAGCAAGTGAGAGCAACTGATCGACCCAGCAGCTTAGCACTACCCCACCCTTTCGGCCACTGCATTGTAAGGCAGCCAAATGATCAAAATGGCAAGGCACATTAATCTTACTGCTCATGCTTGCCCTTTCGGCTTTTCCGGTGTGTGAATTCAAGCCGTTCTAACTTGCAGTACGTTCTAACTTGCAGTACGCGCCTGATGAGCCCCATCAGGTTGCCCTTTCGGCTTTTCCGTAGGGCGCGTTTGGTAGCCTGGAGGCCCATGCAACCTGCACCCGCAGCTGCAGGCCGGCCTGTTTGGTAGCCTGGAGAGGAGTTTGGGTCAGGCCCGGCGGCTGCTTTAGGGGTCCGTTTTGCTGCACGAGCGGGAACGAAAAAATTTTTCGTTTCCGGCGGGCCTGGGTGGCGCGGTGCTTTTCGCGTGCACCCGCCGAGCCATTTTGGGCGCATCGCGCGGGCTCGCGCGCGAAAGCGAAACGGCCTGAAAAGGCCTAGGGTTACCGGCCTTATAAACCGCCTCCCCTCCGTTCACCTCCCCCATTCGCTTCCCACTCGCGCCGCTCTCGCTTCTTCCGCTCTCGCCGCTCTCTCGCCTCCCCTTCCTCGCCGCGTGACCGGGAAGGAGTTCCGGCCGGCGGTGGACGAAGGAGTGGTCGGACCCTGCTTCCTCGGCCTCAGCTCCGCTTCTCCTTCGACCTCGACCCCGGCGACCGTTTCCGCCTCGACCTCGACGACCTCGACGCCGGCAACCGCTTCCGCTTCGACCTCGACCCCGGCGACCGCTTCCTCTTCTGCGTCGACGTCCGCGCCTGCCTCGTCATCGTCTTCCCGGTCTGCTTCCTCCTCCGCGAAGGTACGGACCCCCACTCGCTCTTCCGTCCCCTCCGTCTGTAGATCGATAGGTTTAGCATTTGGTGGAAGTTGTTTCGGTTCTGTCGATGTGGATTTCTTGCGGTTTATCACTTGCTCATGTCCATTTGTTGTCGTTCTTGTTGATTTTGTCCATGATGTTGGTCGCCGGTGAATCTTTATTTTGTCGATGATGTTGATCGGGCACTGGGAGGCTACTGCTTGCAGTAGCAGCCGTGTCACGGCGTCTGTCACCTGCTATGCTAAATCTGCTGCATTGGATGTCAATCGGGACATGGCACTTAATCTGAATGTTGTGCATTTTAATTCATGTGCATGTAGATGGATACCCGTGAGCTCCTTCGTGCGCAGGCTGTGGCAACGGTGGTTGTGCTTGTTGCTTTGGTTGTGAAGATGTTTAAGTCTCGTGACATAGATGATGTAGATCCCGTGGGTTTGATTCCTAGGTCAGAGGCTGATGTTCAGAGAATGCAGAACCTACACTTAATTTATAACTCCACTGATGGTGAATGGGTTGACATGCTTCGCATGAGGAAGGCCCCTTTTTTTTCTTTATGTAATTTGTTTAGACAGAGGGGGTTGCTTATGGACACCATTAACAGCAGTATAGAGGAGCAGGTTAGCATGTTCCTTCATGTTGTTGGTCACAATCAGAGGTTTAGGGTTGTCCATCAGAGCTTTAGGAGGTCTAAAGAAACCATTAGCAGGCAGTTTAGGCAGGTTTTGTATGCTGTTGGAGAGCTGAGAGATGAGATGATTAGGCCACCATCCCAAGACATTCACCCAAAGATTCTAGGGAGCCACAGATGGAACCTTTTTTTCAAGGTACCATGGTTCAAATTGTTTGTTAAAACTATTGTCATGTCTTATTGCATGCCACTAATCTGTTAAATTATGACACGATTTAGGACTGCATTGGGGCCATTGATGGGACTCATATACTTGCTAGGGTGCCATTGCGCATGCAAGCAGCATTTAGAGGTAGAAAGCATCAGCCTACACAGAATGTGATGGCTGCAGTGAACTTTGATCTTATGTTCACATATGTCTTGGCTGGCTGGGAGGGTTCTGCTCATGATGCTCTTATCCTTGCTGATGCTCTAGAGAGGGATGATGGGTTCAGGGTACCTGCAGGTAACTTACAGTTCACTGCATTTCTGGGTAGAAAAATAAGTAACCATTATATACTTAGAAAAATCTGTTACTTCTGTAGGTAAATTTTACTTGTGTGATGCTGGTTATGCATGTCGGCCTGGTTTCCTACCTCCATTTCGTGGTGTGCGGTACCACTTGTCAGAATACACATCTAGGAACAATCCACAGAATGCAAGAGAACTTTTCAATTTGAGACATTCATCGCTTCGTGTGCATGTGGAGAGAGCATTTGGGGCTTTGAAGGGGCGGTTTCGTATTCTGGACAACAAACCCTACCATCCATATAGGACTCAGGTCAAGCTTGTGTTAGCATGCTGCATTCTGCATAATTGGATTCTATCTTTTGGGATTGATGAGGTTGTACCACCTGAGGCTTCGTTCATGGGTGCTGCTCAAGAACCTGAACCAGTAGGGCATTCAACTAGGGATGCACAGACAGCAGAAAACAATGCTTGGGCAGCTGCTAGGGATCTTTTGGCTAATGCTATGTGGGACAGTAGGGGTAGTTCACGCATTTGAACCATGTTTATTGTAATATTGTGCCATGTCCTGTTTGGAACCATGTGGTGCATGATGTATGATGTATGAGGTGCTTCTAAACTGAGACAAATGCTATGTTGCAATTGAAGCTTTCTAATTGCCTTGATGATTTGGTTCTCACTGATTTGGATTTTCCTTCATTGTTATATCTGTTTCACATATTTATTGTTACTTTATTGTGTATGAATTTGTGTTGGCTACCTTGCTGTCATAAACTAGGCCAATGTCTGAGATTAACATGGGTTGGGGGAATGGGGTTCCTGGGTGTGGGGATGCTGCTGCTATTGCTCCTGTTGTTCCTGCTCCTGCTGTTGTTCCTGCTCCTGCTGTTGCTCCTCCACCTACAGCTCCACCTGCTGCTGGTGGCTTCAAGCCACCTATGAGGTGGACTCCAGTCAACTCTGGCTTTGTGCTAAGGCGCATTTGTGATCTGGTGGGCAAAGGGGCCAGGACTGACAAAAGATTCAAAGAAGTCCATGTCAACCAGGTTGCAAAGTTGCTCAAGGAGTTTTCTGGGGCTGATGTCACAGCAACTCAAGTGTACAATCACTTGAGGAAGTGGAGGCAGAGGTGGGGAAAGGTGTGCAAGCTCAAGGATCTGTCTGGTGCTAACTGGGATGAGGATACATGCAGCATATTGCTAGAGCATGAGCACTACCTTGGCCACATCAAGGTAAAAAAAATGTTCTTGTACAGATTTCATTTGGTCATGTTGTTGCTAACTTGTGCTAACTGGTGCTAACTGGTTTTTGTTATGTATGTTCCAGGATCACCCTAAGGATGCAGAGTTCTTGAACAGGCCAATTGAGTTCTACAACCAGATGCAGATTGCATTTGACAGCACCATGGCCACTGGCAGGTTTGCCATGGGATCTGGTGAGCCCCTTGGAGTGCCATCTGGTTTTGGGGACAGTGAAGGGGTGAAGATTAAAGGTGGAGATGCTGCTGTGAACAAGGGAGATGGTGCTGCTCTTGGTGCAGACAAGGCAGAGCAAGCTGAAGCCTCTAAGGCTCCTGATGTGGTGGTTGGTGGTAAGAGGAAGAGGTGTGCCATGACTGAGGAGGAGGTTCTGCTGGTGAGCAACATGACAGATGCTGTGAACAATGTTGCTACTGCATTGAGGGAGACTGGGCCTGCACATGTTGATGATGACTTGTATGATGTTGTCATGGGGGCTGTTGGGTTCACTGAAGAGGCTCTGATGGTGGTGTACTCTCATCTGCTGGACAACAAAGCTCAAGGGAGGGGTTACATCAAAATGAATGATCCTCATCGTGTGCTCTGGCTCAGGACATGGCTGGGCAAGCACTACTACATCTGAGACAGAGATGTGGTTGTGGTACTAACTTTTGTTAGGGGTCGAGTTGAGATGGTATATTTCCTCCTCCCCCTGAACCCACACATCAGCTGGTCATGTCTTTTGTGCAGCAAGGTGGCAGCATGACTTTGCATATATTTTGTGCAGCAAGGTAGTCTAACATGATTAGTGGTTTCTGCTGGGTTCCATGTGGGTTGCTTGGTAGCTTTGCATTGCCTTGTGCAGCAAGGTAGTCTATCTATAGTTCTGAACTTGCTAGGAATTTGAGACTATGGTATTGTAACCTTTGATAATTATGTAGGTTCATCATTTCTGTTCTTGTTTTATTAATATGCCTGTGGTGTGCTTCTGTTTGCTGTTTTATGGCCAATGATGAACATGACTAGTGTGGACCATGAAGAGGTGGATATGTTTTCTGCTTCCTGTTTAATATGTGTTCATGTTTCCCTGCTTTGTCATAATGATGCTTTGCCATTTGCTTGTTTGTTTTTCTTTGGATCCATCTCAGAGTCCACACTGTTAGATGAGGCCACAATGGCAAATGATGATGACTTGCATACATGCCAGCTACAAAGCTCGACAGGGACTGTTGTTATCTGCAACCATTTGTAGCTATTAACTATCCCCGTCGGCTTTGTAGCTCGCAAACATGATATGAGTTGCAAGTTTCTGATGCATTTGAACAAACCTTTGAGAGAAATAGGTTCATCATAACTCAACCTGAGATAAATTGAAGCTTTTGCTTGTTTTTCCTTTTTTGCAGGACATGGTTTATTACTATGTGGTGTTCTCGGGGAGGAAGCCTGGAATCTATCAAACTTGGCCGCAATGCTACCAGCAGGTGAATGGCTTCCCTGGTGCTTGTTTCAAGCGTTATTTATCTCATGAAGATGCCTTGAATGCATGGTTTGGACACCCTGTAGGGCAAAATGCAGTAGTGTCATCAACCTTTGCCAACTTCTGTAAAACTGGTGTAATTGCGGTTCTGATGGTGTCCATTTGTCTCCTAACAATTAAGGGTTTAAACATGTAATTAGTGTTAATGTAATTGTCAGTGTCTTCTGAACAATTTTTATTAATGGTTTCCTTTCATTTGTGCTGTCTATGAGCCATTTCCTGTTGAATAAGTGCTGCTGCCTGTTTTGGGCGGGGTAAGCATCACCACCTGAGGGCTACGGTGAGCACACCCCATCTCCGTGCAGGCCACCAAACGCCATCTCAATCAGGCAGTTAGGCCTGGCCTACCTCTCCTCCAGCCTACCAAACTCAAGCTCCCAAGGCCCTTGAGCCTGAAGTCCAGCCTACCAAACATGAAGGGGTTGTAGCAGGCCGACCTGGTTGGGCTGGCTCCATACTGGCCCATGGTGCAGGAAAAGGCCCTCCAGGCTACCAAACGCGCCCTACTAGTACTTATTAGCTTGTCCTACTACGCCCGGCTGGTTCGGTACTCTTGCATGTGGTCACCTTCGACGAAATTTCGCGCCCGCTGCGTCTTCACTCGAGCTTTCCACTTGGATCGACTGTGCCTACATAAGGTTGCCTTCGAACCACTCTACTCCTCAAGAAAGAAGAGAAGCAGCATATACGCATTACTGAGCTGGTTCCTCCTCCTCCTCCTCCAGTGTTGGAAGCCAAAGAAGGCAAAGGTTAGCCATGGCTTCGCCGGCCGTCCTGATCGCCGTCCTCCTCCTCCTTTTAGCTCCGAGCAGCGTCGCCGCATTTGAGGAGTACTACGACGCAGACGGCGGTTTCCTCCTCGTCGACTGCGGTCGTCCCGGCTCCTCCGTCAGTCGCACCGCTACCACGGCTCCTCCTCCTCGCTCGGCGGCGCCACCGCCGACCGGCCTGCAGCTTGGGTCCGAGAACATCAGCATCACCCACGTCCGCGACATGCTCGGCGACCTCCCCTCCGCGGCGGCGTCGCGCGGCTTCGGCGCCCTGTCCCGCGGCGGCGCCTTCGTGCGCGGCGTCTGCGTCGAGGACGCCGCCTCCCCGGCGGACTGCGGCGCGTGCCTCGCCGCCGCGGCGCGGAACATCACCGCCACCTGCGGCGACAGACTCACAGGCACGCGCCGCGCCGGCGCGTGGACGGACGCGTGCTTCGTCGCCTACTTCGCCGACGTAGCGGACGCCTCCTCCGACGACCGCCGCAGGGCGCTGTGCGGCGGCGACTTCGCCAGCTCGGTCCTGGACAGCCGCAGTGACCCCCTGTTCGGCGACTGGTGTCAGGACTGGACGTTCGCCCGGCTCGGCTACGAGGTGGCGGAGCTCGCCGCGGCCGAGCCGGCGCGGATGCACGCCGCCGGGGGCTCGAGGACCTGGTACCCCGGCGTGACGGTGCGCGCGGTGGCGCAGTGCGCGAGGGACCGCGCGGCGGCGGAGTGCCTCCGGTGCCTGCAGGGCTCGACGTGGCAGGCGGCGCTGTCGTGCCCGGCGGTCGGGACCACGTGGGTGCAGAGCGCGCGGGTGCTCAGCTACGGCTGCTACCTGCGTTTCGAGGTAACGGTCGAACCTGTGGCGAGTGGCTCCGGCGCCGTGGCACGCGGCGGCGCGTTCCTCCGGTGGATCGTCATCGTCATCGGAGCACTTGTTGCGGCCAGCGTTTAGGGGTCACGGTTGCGTGCATTGGGTGGCAGGCTGGTACTTGCCAGCAGCTAGCTAGTCCAGTGACACCGTACAGATTAGTAGTTCTGGATATCTTGCCTGGTAGAGTGATGGTTGTGAAGAATAATGCGTGTGTGAATCCTGATGGATGTTACTCGCGTACGTTGCTACGTAGGAGTAATATGCAAGCGCATTCGTCCTTCTGTTGAGTGGAGTGCTAAACTTTTTCTCTCATTGACGAGCGCTTAACTATTTGCTCGCATTGGAATGCTATCCGCTGCACACTTTGTCTCTCGGCTCCATCCATACCGTCACATCTGTCTACTGCTTGGGATTTCTATGGCGGCTGGGAGCGCTCTCTAATATCGTCGGTCCGGGAGGCATTATCAACGACTAAACCAGGTGAAATTATAGGAGATAGTAGAAAAAAAAAAATTAAAAAAAATCGTGACCTCGCCCGCAGGCCCCGCGCGACGGCGCATGGTCGAACGCGTACTTCGTACTAGCCTGCTACCCCAACGCAAACGCGTCCGCGCCACGGCGGATTCCCAGCTCTGTCTTGGACAGCCATCACGATGCCATCATGGAGCTGTGTTCGCCGAACGTGACGTTCGCCCAGGTCGCCTACGGACGAGCCGGCCCGGATGCACGCGGCGGCGGCAGCTCCCCCGGCGCGACGGTGTGCACGAGGCCGGACGAGCACCTCAGCTGGGACGGCGTGCACCTGAAGCAGCACGCGTATCGCGTCATGACCGACTTGCCCTACCACAGGGGCTTCGCGTCCCCTGCGCCGGTAGAGTTCCCGCGTGCGTGAAGACAGTCGCTCGTATAAATCACTAGTTGAAAT
This sequence comes from Eragrostis nindensis, assembly GCA_012490785.1. Lineage (NCBI taxonomy): Eukaryota > Viridiplantae > Streptophyta > Magnoliopsida > Poales > Poaceae > Eragrostis > Eragrostis nindensis. Next base: position 44,282 of record JAAXCT010001404.1, on the reverse strand, counting down.
TTTGAATCGCCAGAGTGTAGAACCTTTTTATAGCCCTGCAAGTGGTTACTTTGCAGTGTAATAGTTGTGCTCAAAGTCTTGTATGGCACAGCATATAATTTCTCAAATCTCATTAGTTTTCATCATCCACTCTCAGCTTAAGTGTTTTTCTCGCACGATATACTACAAGTTCATACAATGGTGCACAGATTGATTAAGGGAACGCTCCTTCAGAACAGGGACGCGACCACACTACCACTCCTATAGTAGTCTTGCAGAAGCTCAATCACATGATATAGCAGAGCAGAGTTTAGAATGAAGATAAGAATAAGCACAGGTACCACCGCAAAAAAAAAAAAAAAAAAAGAACAAGCACAGGTAGGATGAACACGGTTCGTTCATCTAAGCCGTGAGCTACTCTGCCGACACAGGAGCGCTCTTCTGTTCGTGAACACCCGCACGCTCATCAGCTCATGGGGTGCCTTGCTTGAGCTTCTCAGGGGCAAGTTCGCGGCGGCGCACGCAGACAGGGCTTCTTCGCAGTGGAGCTCTTGCGTGAGGTACACGAGAGTGGAAGGTCGAGGTGTGCGAGCCCGAGCCGGTGCGGTTGGCGCGCTGTACGCAGCCTGGTGGCGCTTGAGGGGAGCATGACGTGCGTGGCCACTGGCCACCGCGCCGGAAGCAGAGGACTGATTCTTGAGTGGTATCGTGTCGTCAAATATGCGTCAACTAAATGCAATTCCTCCTGCTCATTCCATGCTGTAAAAGGTCTTTGTAAAGTTGTGACAAACGACACATGACTGCTCCAGATTCTAACGAATCTAAATTTTGATCAACGTGCAAACGAATCGAAATTTTGATCATCGTGCTCCGCATAATGAGGGAGGCGAACAGGTCCAAGCGAAGCGACCAGCTGATTTCTTAGTGGGCTCAAATTTGGAAATACAGGCCTCCATCGTGCGTAAAGCCTGCCCACAACCTGATCAACGGGACGGGGCCAGGCCCCAATTGACACCAAAGCCCATCTCCCAACGTGACGACGCTACGAGCGCGGGAAACCCAAAATCTCCTCCAGTCCTCCTCCTCCCCATTTCGTCCACCGCCCGCTCACCACTCTCCAATCCCCAAATCCCAAAACCCTAGAAAAATCTCTCGCCCTGCCGGCAGCTCTACGCCATGAGCGCCCCAATGGAGATATCCTTCTCCGTGCCCCCGCCTCCCCCGGACACTGTGCCAGCCGCCCACGCCAACGCCCACGCCCACGCCCCCGTCCCGTCCCCCGACTCCGCCCAGCCGCTGGTGTTTGCCGCGGCGGTCTCCTGCTCGCCGCAGCCGCAGTCGCAGCCGGCGGCGGCCGCGGTAGCTCCCTCCCCGGCCGACGAGAGGGTACAAGTATCGGGTACGCGCCGCCGATCCCGCTCCTGGATTTTATGCTACGGATGTGTAATTTGGTTGGTGTGGATATTCTGATGTGTTCGGGTCATTTTCTACGCTGTTGCAGTTGAGGTGCTGCTGCACGCCACCAGCGTGGCTCGCCACGACGAGATCCAAGCTGCGGTCGAGAGGTCCGTGCTCATTCCAGTTAGACTTTGGTCTGACCTTACTTTTGTTGTTCTTTCACAAGTTGGTGATCCATGAGCAGTTTGGGTGGGTTCATTTGGGGATAGTAGGATTCTCAATATGGGGAAGGCTTCAGGCTTGACTGAAGGAATTATTGAAGATACTATTCTGTTGTGAGTTAGCAAGACGAGTGGCGGAGTATCTTTGCCTATAAGTGCAGACGATAGTTAACTAGTCCAATGAAACTAGTGTGAAATAAGGTGGCAAATTGGGAGTTGTTACGATTTTCAAATAGGTATATAGTAGAATAGGGGACAATTGGAAGAGAAACATATGAAATAATTTCTTAAGTTCTGGAATCAATTAGCAATTAGGATTATGACATGTTTGAAGGCAGTCAAGTGCTTAGGTATAGAGTTCCATATTAGCTTGTTGAGTTCCCTAGGACGTCGTAAAGTCTTCATCTTATGTTTAAAGAAAAAAATGTTAAGCAACTAGTCTCTTTTCTTCTACCTTCAGTAATTAGAGCTGAAGCCATGGAACTGGCAATCAGTGTTTTAAATAGCAGGCTATGGACTGATAGCGGTTTGACTCTAAAACAGCTAAATAAGGCTATAGCGGAGCAATAGCGGGCTAAATCAGCTAAATTGTACTGGAGGGCAAATAGCGGCATACCCCCTAAAACAGCTATAGCGGGCTATAGCGGCAGCTATAGCCGGCTATTAAGAACCTTGCTGGCAATGCTTCCTCAAGAGAGTTCTGGAATTTAGTAGTAGCTTGTACACTCTCTATAAAACATTTGCAACATAACTGTTGCCTTCTTCATTGTAATTGTTCATAATGAAGTCTTTTGTATTGGCTCATTCAATCAGGATGCTAGAAGCTCGAAGCTTAAGCTATGTTGATGGGCCTGTGCCAATTCCTACTGATGACCCTTTTCTTTTTGAAAACGTTAAAAGGATCCATATCTGTGATACAGGTATGATCATTCAAATTATCTGTGAAAGTGTTGTTTCTCGGCTATTCATTGTGCTGCCCCTATTCTGACTGCTTACTATTTACACAGATGAGTGGGTTGAGAATCACAAAGTTCTGTTGTTTTGGCAAGTCAAGCCCGTTGTTCATGTGTTCCAGGTATACATCTATTCGTGGTTTGCTTAATCATGTACAGTTCCATCCAAAGCTAAGGTTACTTTTTGTGCCTGTCTAGCCATGCTGGTTTTTATTGCTTCTTCAATCAGTTTCATGCTACAATTGTTTTGTCTGGAGATCAGAAGATATTTTCTCAATCCTGATGAATACTAATTGTTCGGAGTTAAAGTTAACACTCATTTTTTCCCTTAGGCATTCAGAATTACATTCTTCATTCAAATTTTAGTCCCTAGGAATGCTTTCTTCCAAAAGATAGATTGTTCCATACTTGTACTCACAATTTGTGATGTGTCACTGTGGTCCAGCCTTACTTATCTCAAGCTCCTATGGTTGTGCTGTAGTTGAGTGAAGATGGTCCTGGTGAGGAACCAAGTGAGGATGATACACTATCTAGCTTCAATGAGTGGGCTCTACCGGCCAAAGAATTTGATGGCTTGTGGGAAAGGTCTGATTGGATACTACTTCTACATAACCAGTTAAATCTATAGTTTTTTTGTTCTGTGAATGATATAAGTAGTATTCGCAGCTTACTATATGAAGTTGGTCTCAAGCAGAGGTTGCTGAGATATGCTGCCAGTGCTTTGCTTTTTACTGAAAAAGGTGTGGACCCGTGTCTTGTTTCATGGAACAGGTAAGCTCTAACACAGTTGTAGACATCTGATGTCTTATTAGAAAAGGAAAAGAATAAAAGCGCGTTCTGTAATGAAATTATTTTTTCTTTCAGTTGTTCATATGTTTTGCTCCACAATTGCAGGATTGTACTTCTGCACGGTCCACCTGGAACCGGGAAAACCTCTTTGTGTAAAGCACTAGCCCAGAAACTTTCTATACGTTTCAAGTCCAGGTCTGTGCTGATTGAGATACTATTCTGTTTTCTTTGGCGTTAAAAATGTGTTACTCATAACTGTCACATATTTTATTAGGTATTCCATGTGCCAATTGGTTGAAGTCAATGCTCATTCGTTGTTCAGCAAGTGGTTCTCAGAGAGTGGAAAACTTGTATGCCTTTTGTGCTAGACTGTTACTGTATCAAGTTTACATGCTGAACTCATATTCACAACTTAGTACATACTACATCCGTTCTTGAATATATGACGTTTGACAGCTAATCTAGTTCAAATTGAACTATATTTCTTGTCCTAATCGTCATACATTTAAGAATGGAGGGAGTATGTTTCTGCCCTTTATGCATGAGCTATTCTTTTGGCACATTCTTCAGCTTTTGTAGTGCATCGGATTGTACTTTATGCCGAATTTTACTGTGGGACATCACTCTTTGGTGGCAATTGCTGGTTCACATTCTTCATTCTCTACTTAGCCATGTATATCATTACAAAAACGTGGTTCTTCGCCGTAGGACACCGCAGCTATTTGTTGATTCAAATTAGTGAAGATTTCACTCACAGATTATAATTCACTCTTGCGTGCTTAATGTTGCCACATGTCTCTTGATTCTATTTGTTGGAAATAAAATTATTGAAAAACAATAATATGCCGCATTTAGCAACCGGCATCCATAAACGTGGGCCCCTCTAGCAAAAACTGCACATACAGCAGATGAATTGCTGTTGAGAATATCCAAGGGCAAAGTTGATTTATTCACCATCACTCTCTGACTTGAAATCAGAAAAAATACTATTCTAATAGCTGCGGTGTCCTGCGGCAAAGAGCCACGGTTTTGTAATGGCACCTTGCTAAATAGAGAAAAAAAAAAACTAAGCGAACCAGCAAATTCCACCAAAGAACAATGTCCCACAGTAAAATTCACCTTACTTTATATCTTACATTATACATCCTATCGTCCTTTAGGTGGCCAAACTTTTCCAGAAGATCCATGAGATGGTGGAGGAAGAAAGCAATCTAGTATTTGTGTTGATTGGTATGTTCATGAGTAGTGACAATGGAAATTCAGCACTCTTAATGAAAAATATTCCAAAGCTGAAGAACGACTAGACAAGTGACAGGTCTTCTCTGTTTGGTCTTAAATGACTAGATGTATTCATGGCCCACCCTTTACTCATCTTATATTTGCGTAGGCATGTGGGTGAACTAACAAGTGGTTTACTATTTTTTCTTTTTCACTTGTGAATGGAGAGCAATTAGCCAAATAATTCATAAGCTGTCTTTCTTGCAAGATATATTATTGGGGGGAAATATCCTGTGCACAAGTAGTATCCGGTGCACATGTGCACGAACTCGTTGAGAGCAAACATGCACAAATTCGGATTGCATTTGCATGTATAACATTATGTCTTGGAATTTCCATGGATGAAGCAATTATTTTTTGGAAACATCCTCTGGATTTATGGTTGCTAAAATGGGTGGGACTTCCCAATTTTTTGATATTTCAGGCCATCAAGATTAGATCTTATGGCTCAACAAGTTTGTGCACATGTGCACCAGATACTACTTGTGCACCTGATATTTACCCTATATAATTTCACCTAACTCTGGCAAACCTCCTTTGTTGACATGTAGCACAAGTAGTTCTCCTATACTGTGCTAGTTGAGCTTTGAGAAAATAGAGGATTTGATTTGCTCATGCTCTTTAGTTAGACCTCAATCTTATGTATGATACATATATTGTAGATGAAGTTGAAAGCCTTGCTGCTGCCAGGCAGGCGGCCATATCTGGCTCTGAACCTTCAGACTCCATAAGGGTAAATTTTTCGTCAGTTTTACTCTTGCTATATATGATTGCTCAGTAACGTTTTACACTGTACTTTTCTGCGCAATTTCAGGTTGTAAATGCGCTGCTAACACAAATGGACAAACTGAAGTCTTGGCCAAACGTTATCATTTTGACAACATCAAACATCACCACAGCTATTGGTATTAGATTTTCTGCCAGCTGTGAATGATCTACATCTCAAAAGATTCCATTAGTTGGTTGAATCAATACCTTTTTTTTTTTGAGGGGATTACAGGAAGGGAAGCCCCTGCTGTGGTAGATATATATTAATATAGAGCCAAAACAAAAAAAAAATTTGAAACTGTACAAGTGAAGAGCATAAAGCTCACTCCCATTGAATCGATACCTTTACTATGAGATTATATTCTTTAGTGTGCATTTCCTTGACGGAAGATATCATGCCTTTTCAATTTAGCTTAATATCACAGCTAAACATTAAATGTTTTGTTACGTGCAGAATGACAAATTATTTGTGCTTAGTAGACTTTATATCTGTTGGACCAACTACACCTGAACTTACAGTGCTTATTTCTGGACGTTCATGATCTTTGGTTCCGTTTAGGAGCACAGTCACTCAGTCAGTGACATATATCTAACAAATGATAACTCTTGTCTATTGGCAGATATTGCGTTTGTTGACAGGGCAGACATCAAGGCATATGTAGGACCTCCAACACTTCAAGCACGATACGAGATTTTGAGGTCGTGCATACAGGAACTCTTAAGAGTTGGTATTCTTACATATCCTCAGGTATACTATTCTTTAACAGTAATTTAGTGCCCATGACGTCTTAGAAAATCCGCCTACCACAGTTTTTCTCGAATACAGTTGCCCAGAAATTAGGTTTGTTTTGAGCATGCAATACTTGATATGAGCTAATCCCTTCATTGCATTCTACAACCTTGCAATATGGGAAACCTAAAAGGGTATTTTCTTTTCCCCTCCAAATTTAGGGTGGTACTGTGCCATGTACTCTGAACTATTCGACCCTGAAGGAGAAGAAGCACTGTCCAGAGGCTGCAGAACCCAATGGTGTTCTTCATCTCTCAAGTTTACTCCATCAAGCCGCAGAACTGTGCGAGGTAAATAATAAAATTGCAGACATGCTATTTGCTGTAACCAACACACCATCTGGCAGACGGTGATTGCTTGTTTCTCTTTTATAGGGCCTTAGTGGTCGATCATTGAGGAAACTCCCTTTCCTGGCTCATGCTTCTGCAGCCAATGCAACGTGCTGCGATGCTTCAACGTTCATGCATACGCTGATACAGACAGCGCGAAGAGAGATCTCTGAGTCACGTGGCTAAGTCAGCCTTGAGGCCTTGACTTATGTAGGAGCAAAATGCTAACAGTATGTTCAAACCGCCGTGCCCTTGAATCCCTGATATGATGCATAGTTCGAATAGATGTACAACAGTCCGGTATTAAAACGCAAAGAAATTCATTCATCAGCCGGTTAGAATAGTTCATGATGGTTGTAAGCGGTGCCTCTGACTGTTGTTTCATTAATGTTGATCGTTTGTAAATTGTTACAAGGTAGGAAAATCTGTACCGTGAGAGACTGGAATTCTGGTGCTTCCTTCAGTGCTACTTCTTCTGATTTTGTTTTCTTGACGTTAGGCAAGAGAACTAGTTCCTATTTGCACTGACTCCTTTGTTCTAATGTTAGAAAACAAAATCAGAGGTAGTACTTGGAACTAAATGAGGTTTCTGCATTGGTAAATCTCGTTTATCTCATATATCCCATGTTTTCTCGCTCACGATATGTGTAAACAGAAGTTTGCAGACGCTTTTGGATTGGTGTAACGTGCCAGCTTCTGCATGCTTTTCATATTATGGCAATCGGCTTCTACGGCTGTCAGGACCCAAACAAGATCTGACTGAATCAGCACAAAGAACAGATAGGAACAGGGGATTCGAACAGCAAATTCAGGCCAATACTTCGATTAACCAGAGATAATGAATCTAGAAGCTACTGTCTACTTTAGCTAAAATCTGTCTTTCACACCTTATTCCCTAGGATCTCAGCCTCTTTATATAGAGGTTTTACACATAACACCAAAAGTAAAAAGAATTGTAGGAAATAAAAAAGCAGAGGTTTAAACATAATAATGTAAACTCGCATAAGCCGTTCATCTTTGAGGGTATCTTCATCTTAAGCCGTTGGATCCCCTTCGATACCTGACAGGCTCCATAACAAACAACCATCTAGGCTCTCTGGGAAGCTATTACAAGGCAGTAAAACACTTTAGACCTGATTATAAGGACAGTTAACGCTGCTGTTGCATTCTGCAACTACATGTGCATTAATCTACATTTATCAACAGTAATATAAGAATACAAAGTGTTATAAGTGCCACATCAATCCTTTCCTTTTTAGATGCGACATTGCAGATCGAGTTGATACTTAACAAACAGTGAGACCAATCATTTTAAGTATCGAACCATATCCAACAATTCAGTATACATCACTCTTCAAAGATGTCAATGTAGCTACCCCTGAGCGAATCTACTCCACTTGATAAAATGCACGAAGCAAACAGCTTTGTGTCCTGCATTCTGGATTTACCGCTGGGCACCTCTTGCCGGGTCATATATACCGGGATAAGGTGTTGCTGGCGGCGGCGGCGGCGGTGCTTGTGGTGGGGGTGCTGGCCCTGCATTTGCAGCAGCACTGCTCGCCTGAACCATCCCAGCAGGATATCCAGTGCTACCCGTTGCGCCATACAGGCTTGCAACATCGGTAGCTGCACCGCTGGTCATTGGTTGCGGCGGTGCAGCGTAGGAAGCAGGATAACTGGGTGCCACACCTTGTGCATAGCCTGCAACTGGATAGCCAGAATAGCCTGCATATGCATTAGCTTGAGCAGCGTGCATTTGGTAAGCAGTAGCAGCATCATAACCCGTGTAGGTGTATGCCCCAGGCTGGGTTCCCTGCTGATATGCCCCAGGCTGGGTTTCATGTTGATATGCCCCAGGCTGGGTTCCCTGCTGATATGCTCCAGCCTGGGTTCCCTGTTGATACACCCCAGCCTGGGTTCCCTGCTGATATACGGAGGGGTGATAGGCATATGCATTTGCGTATGGGTTTGTAGCCACTGGCACTGCTGTAGCTTGTGCTGTCCCGGCCTGTGAAGCTGTCACCTGTGCACCAGCCGCCTGAGCCGCAGCTGCTGCTCATTGAAAGAATTAAGAACAAACAGAAACATTAGAGTGTCATTAAGCACTCATGGAGCAAAACATGTGTAAATGTATGCCTGAATGTGTAACTGCACAATGATGTATTATGCCAACTTTCTTGTTTATCAAATGTGCTAAGGTTTTCTAATAGCATCAGAGGCCTAGAGCCACCAAGCAATAAGCTATCGGATAATCTCTTATACACTTTTAGCTATAACCTATAATAGTACTGAACCCAAACCTTCATATGAGAAAAGCAATAAACCAGATGAGCTACAAAAGCTTCTCACTTAAGCTTGAACCCCAGAAATCTACCAACATAATTCACTAGAGAAGCTGAAGCACCACTTTGAAGTTGCATTGCTCATTATAGACTGGTATGTGACAAAGCACACTAAAATCATGGAGAAGCTTATAAATGATATATATGTAACTCAGACTAGTGTTCTAAAATGGCAAACAACACAGTTCTTCAGTTCCCAGAGGGAAACTTCTGCATATATAACAATCAACATAATATGCACTACCAACACCAAAACAATCAAATTAAATAGAAATCAATCATAAACGCAGTGGGAGCCTCTCCTACTGTTTTCGCGTTAAAAAAAGAAGAAATCAATCATACAATTGCAGAGGCCATTGCTCTAAGACACTGACAGTAATTAAAATCATTTTCAAAGAATATGGCGCAATGGACTGCCAACCACTCCCCCCCCCCCCCCCCCCCTCCAGATCCAGATCCATCCTGATTTTGACCTTCAACAGTCCCACGGAACTGATTTCTGATTTGCATCTCTACGAGGAGAAAATAGGGGAATAGGGAGATATTACAAAGGTAAACATGAAGTGAATAAAGATATTTACCCTGTGCCCGCTTTTCGGCATTTGACACATCAGCACGTAACTTCTCAGCCTCTTTTGTCATGGTTATCAAGTTCATTTCAATTGCCCGCATCTGCTCAACTTGCTTGACGTTTGTATTTTTCTCATATTCAAACTGGGATCTTCAAAAGGAAAGGGAAAACGGCATCACATTAACAATGATCTATTTATCACTAATGCTCAGGTTGGTACGAGAAATGCAAGGAACATCGTCACAAACCGTAGGTTGTGATGCTCTTTCCGTAGCGCATCTAGCTCGGCAAGCAATTCAGGAAAGCTTTTATTGTCAGCAGAGGCAGAGAGTTTCTTAAGTTCCTTGGTCACATTTTCTATCTCAAGGGTTAGCATCTGCCTTTCAGTAATAAGTCTCTTCGCCTCCATATGCACTTGATGAAGCTCCTTCTTCACTACATCACCACTTAGTATGTCTGCCTCCATTAATCTAATTCTCTCCAACAATTCTCTAATTCGCATATCAGTCTCTGTCTGAACTTCACCTAGGTGGGTGCGGATCCTTTGCATCTCGTTCTCAGTCTCAACGATGTCCTGCCTCAAGACAACATGGCTTGATGCTAACCGCTGATTCTCCCTGATAAGCTTCTCTACCTCTGCAGTCTGCATGGCAAGCTTGTTCTCCAGCATCTCCAGCATGGCTGAAGAATCCAGTGGACGGCTAGAGAGATTGGCTGTGCCAAATGGGTCATGGCGCATCAGACCTGAAGCGTGGGCACTCAGTCCATCTATATGCCCACGACGAGCCATTATATCCTAAAAAAGCAAATACTGTTTAGAAATGGGCTAAAATATGGAATCGACAAGTGCAAGTAATAATTGCACATATGTATTACACTACACCAGGTCAATTGACATGGCGTCCAACGATTACGGAAGCGCTTAGCAAATTCTACCTCTACAGCAAGTTTTGCATATACATGGATGTGTGACATGTGTTCCCAGGAGGTTCCTCTCCAAAGAAAGGCAAATCCTTCCAAGCTGAAGAGGGGATTACATCTATGGCATCAGTGCAGGTATGTAAAATCACACACCATCAGAGTTAGTGCACACACGAGCACTAGCACAGGACATAGACCCTTAAATTCCAGCCATGTGGATGCCAAAGGAATAAGCCAAACCTATCTTCAGAAATCTTCACGTCAGCCATTTTAAAGGCAAAAGGTGCAGAAAGATGACAAGGGCAAGAACATCAGTTACTTGATCCAAATCCGGCTACTAAATTGTAAACATTTTCACATGTGCATTCCAAGACGTGATGCAGCATTCGATTCCAGTGGTTGCAAACTTGCAATCATCATATAAGCATATAGCATGCACATTCCTTTCAAGGTGAATCAAATCACACAAAAACCCTAGAAAGTTTGCCAACAGAAACAATCAAACAATCCATGCAGCAACAAGCAGACAAACTGAAAGGAGCACGGATTATTGTTTTGACAACCCGAATCATCGCATGGGATGGGATAAGCAAACAGAGCAACGCTTTAAGCACACATCAGGGGCAGACGGATCAGGGCACGGTATATCGCTGTTTGCACTGCGGTGCTAGTTGAAGAACCCAATCGAACCGAACCATGGATTGGAGGGATGGAACTGGACTTGCAGGTGCAGGGCACCACGCAGCAACCAAATCCGCAACCAACCCAATGGAGAGAAAGATTTGGGTTCCTCGCCAACGAAGGAAACCAACCCCAATCCCAGCGGCCGCCCTCTTCGCGGCAAACCAGTACCGGCACGGGTAGGAAGAAGAGGAGGAGGATTACGGCTAGGAGGGGGAAGAGTACCTTCGCGGTGGCCGACGTGCTTCGGTGGAAGAAAGCTGGCGGCGGCCTCGGCGGCGCCGGCGCGGGGAAGCGGGCGCTCGCGAAGGAGAGTCGATGGCTCGATGGGCTGAGGTCTAGCGCCGGGAGCGCCTGCGGAGGCTGGGTCCGAAGTATAGTACTTTTCCAGATTTTTTTTCTTATTTTGTTCATTCAGAAAATAAAGTAGACATTTTTTTTATTTTTTAATTCTTTTTAATTAATATTTTAATAATAATCCGATCGAAACTATATTTGCATATCTAACCCATTTAGTCGCGCCAAACTGATTGGCGTGACGGAAACTACAATCGCGCCAAATTAACCGGCGCGACTAGGTGCCACGTAAGCGTGAACTGCCACGTCAGATTTTTGGTCACGCCAAACTGGTTGGCGTGACTGACCTTTGAGTCGCGCCGTCTAGCTCGGCGTGACCGAAACGCTCGCGTGAAAAGTTTGCCGTCCCTCTACCAGCCATGCCGCGATTATCTGGAGGCTCTGGAGCCCCTTGAGGTATCGGAACCTGCGCAGCTCACTTTATCTGCCGGATGTACAGGGCCACAACTGGTCACGAAAGAGCACCGACTCGCGAGTAAAATATCGCTTCTTGTAACAGAGTGTACACAGGCGCGAGTTAATGCAGCAGAGCAGGTATCTTCTCAACTCATTTGAAAATAGTTGTACTGGCCTTTACTATTCACAACCCATTACAATTTTATCTACATCCTGTTACAATTTTATATTCATACTTTTACAAGACAATGGTCTATAGAATGCACTAATGTAGTTATACATTTCGTTAATAAATTTTGTTTTCAATTTTCGAAGCACTAATGTACTAGTGTGGAAAATATTTACTAATACCTCACGAGCCATGTATTTATGTATTTCGTCCGGCTCTCCACGGGCCGTACGACCCACAGAAGAAGACATGTGCTAAGGCACTGAACAGGGCATGCAGCCTCCCGACCCCCACCGACCTGCCAAGCTTCCACCCACGCAGGTCGAGAGCCCGCCACGAGGCGCCCGCTAACTAGTATTGTCAGTATGAAACACCGACATCTATCGCTATATTTTTAAAAACAAACTTGCAATTGGAATAATGGGCTGATTTTTGACAAAACCAAAAATCCTCGACAGTAAGTCCATGTGCAGTCATCTTGTACAATCGCTCTGTACACTGTCCGATCTGACCGAACAAATCCTATGGCTGGCAAAACAAATCATGTCGAAACCATTTGCTTTCTTCAGCCAGAAGCAACAGCAGCTCGGAGCACATGGATTTTGGACGGTGAGGTCCAACTAGATGAGTGTTGGTGACCATCAAAATGTATTCGTTGAGAGATGTAGAAGATAAATATGTGATCAATTTTGTTCCACCTCATAAATAATTTCACAAATTTCATGATTTTTGCGACTAGAGTTTGGGATGAGAAAAAATGAAATTAAGGAACAATCACTTGATTCGGAACAAATCCACCGAAGATTGTAAAATGGACGAGATATCCGCAATTGTCCGTGACGATTTGCCATCTTCAAGCCTGCTACTCTCCGTAGGAAAAAAGCCAACGGATACATGCATACATGCCGTGTGCAGTGGCTGCGGAGCAGAGCCAATTGATTGTGTCAGAGACTTATCTGCAAGGTTCAGAAAAATAAAATCGCATGTGCAGCCTTTTCCCCTCACTGTGTTTCACTTGGCTCAAGCATGTGTGCGGTCAAAGAACCGTCGGTCTGGCGGGTGAGCTGAGATCGGACTGGGGTGATAAATATTTTTCCGCTCTCTAGTCACCCCTACTCGAATGGCGCGACTCCAGTTTCAGTCGCGCCTTTCACTTTGGCGCGACTCCCTGGTCAGCCTGGTTTATCAAAAGCTGACGTGGCAATTCACGTTTACGTAATTACGTGACAGCTAGTCGCGCCGGTCAGTTTGGCGTGACTGTATTTCGGTCACGCCAGCCTGTTTGGCGCGACCAAATGGGCTAGATTTGCAAATTTAGTTTAAACCGGATTATTATTAAAATATTAATTAAAAAAGGATTAAAAAATAAAAAAAAGTCAATAAAGTAAGGTTTGCTAAAAAAAAGTAAGGAAGGATGACGTATGAGCAATTTTCTCCTGTTGCCACGTCTAAAAATTTGCAGAGTGAGCATAGCTCAGCTGGTTTGATTCAAGTTTCACATTTGACATAGACATTGCACATTTACGATTATTTATTCTTTTAGTGAGAAGTAACGTTACTGTCAACAGCGAGTCGCTCATGGTTTCGAAGATCAGATGACTCAATTCTTCGAAGGCGTTCATAGATGTAGAAGTTGTGTGAACACATGTTGGTCGGTGTCTACACTGTAAAAATAAATAAAAATTGGCATGGGTATCAGGGTAAGATAAGTCGAGCATTGGCTTGGACAGTTGGCTAACCATCTTCATACCTAACGGCGGATGTGCTTATGACGTGGTTGGATCATCCTACCGCCGTAATGAAATTACCCGACGAACCACTTCGATGCAAAACATTTTCAGGCTATATTATTTTATAATACAAAAGAACTTTAGACTATTATTTTCAAATTTTTGCGAGGTCTAATTTCAGCTTGATATACGGTTATGTTGCAAAACTAAATCTGGCAACAAAACAAAAATGTCACTCATCTTGAGTTTGTTGGATAGAAACGTGCATAGCTAACTCAAAGAAGAGAACTATTGCTTGGAACGACAACCATGGATTACTCAAAAGAATAAATTCTCAATTCATGTTATTTCAATACTGCCAATGGATGGCTTTGCAACTCAAGGTCTTTACCTTGCTACAAAGTATCAAGTGAACAATAATCCGTGTAGTTCCTCAATTATTTCTAAACAAAATCTGAAGGGATACCTCGCAATACCTCCCCGGGGAAGAGTGAAACGAATCTAAAACTACACGAAACAAATAGCATTCAGGACTCAGGAGTCAAGACTAGCTAACTAGTCCCCCAAAAGAATTAATTCTTCAGCGTGCACCTGGAATCTAATCCAGATTAGCAATAACCGCATCAGTGACTTCCTGGGTGGTGCTTGTGCCACCGAGATCCTTTGTTCTGAATTGGCCTTCCGCTATAACACGCTTCACCGCTGTTTCCAGCCTGTCAGCAAATGAGGGGAACTGCAAATGCCTCAACATCATGGCAGATGATAAAAGCAGGGCGACAGGGTTGGCTTTCTGCTGCTCTACAATATTCTCATTTCCGACATTCCCCGCAGAAGCACCTTGCTCGAAGACAGCATGGTCCTGACCCACGTTACCTGCAAAATATGCAGTATCTAGTATTAGTAGACAAGAACACAAAACTGGCTCAACAGAAATTAATGTGCAGAAAAATTGTTCATATATGCCACCGAAAATGAAATTATAGGCACAAAGGGGAGACTAGGGATACAGGAACTATTATTTCCGTGACAGTTTGCAGAATAAAATCTATCGAAAGCAATTCATTCAGAACATTCAGAGAATTTCAAGAAGTTTTTGAAAGTGTCAATTATTTGTATGAAGGACAAGACACACAAGTATGAGATGCAACCCTACCTCCAGGCATGACACCAGTCCCACCAACAATACCTGCAGCCGTGTTAGCCACCAAATTGCCATAAAGATTAGGTGTAACCTGCCAATAGAGCCCAAAGAGAATAAGAATGAATTCTGAAGGTAATCCACAGACATAAGACTTGAAAAGAAACACTAGAGAATTCAGGAAAGCAGAAAAGAAATGGCAACAGATAAGAGAAATTATGAAGTCAGCAACAGTGGGCAACTACTTGCTTCAATCCTCACATTTTAGCCTAACAAAGATGTGTTTGCACTACTTTAAATATTGTAAACTGATTGAATTATTATTCTCAGAATTTTTTTTGTTTACATTATCACAAAAATGGAACTTTCATCTGTTTGATGTATATCTTGAGAAGAGGATTGCATTGTTTTTATAATAGCATGGTTCTCTACCAGGGGATTCCCCATTTTGTTATCATGTTATGCAGGGGGTATAAAATTTTGTTAACCCCCAACCAAACCCCCCCCCCCCCCCCCCCCCCCCCCCCCCCCCCCGAAGGACTTGACTTTACCAATAGAGAAACAGTAGCAAATACTATTCTTTAGGAAAACTCAGTATAAGTACTTTTGTATGGTACAAATATTGTTCTTCTAGCGATACTAGAAAGTAGGCCTCCATTATACTATTCACCAGATCATTTGGAAATTAGAGCACATACTTTGCTAACCAGATAATAAGAATATATACATTTTAGACTGAACAAGCAGACACAAAGAAATCAATGCAGTACAGGAAGACTTAAAAAAATACAGATAATCCAGACTGAGTAATATCTAGAGAAAAATGCTTAGAATTTAGATTCATACCATAACATCAAATTGTTCAGGCTTCGCAACAAGTTGCATACAGCAGTTGTCGACAATGATTTCATTGTATTGAATACCAGGATATTTTGAAGCAACCTCACGACAAGACTCCAGGAACAAACCATCGGCAAGCTTCATGATGTTTGCTTTATGCACTGCAGTGACTTTCTTTCGGTTGTTAAGGTAAGCATACTCAAAAGCATACTTCGCAATCCTCTCAGAGCAAAACTTTGTGATCACCTAGGAAGCCCAATTAGTGAGGGTACGTAGAGAAAAGATTCAGATAAGAACTAAGCAGAAAAACATATGATGAGTTAATTTTATTTCGTAGCAATTTCTTGAGCAAAGTGCAAAGTCTTTTATTACCTCATAGGAAATAAAATACTACAAAAATGCTAAAAGGCTTGACCATATTTTGATCCATTTGATATCGAAATATATTTGTGTATTGGCAATACGGTAATTCAAGGGAATCAAGAAATAAACACAGTTAATATCATCCAATTATCTCGGTCCTTCCGAAGCCATGACCTAACCTCCCAACATGTCACACTACAGTCACAAAAGTACATGTTCTAGCCCTATAGGGTATGCTACAGGATGTACTTACATGAACTAGAATAGCATCTTTAAGGCTGATTTGATTGCAAATGCATAGTTATATTACAAAAATACTTACAAGCCTAAACATGAGCTGCGGATTCCATTGCTGATAAAAGTAGAGTGCACCTAGCAATCTACATCTCAAGAGGCACAACAAGAACACAATACAAACATTGAATGAAAAATATGGTCTCATCCTCAATGACACAATTTTGCAGGCAAAGTGTTGCAGTTATATGTGCCAATACGAGCAACTTATATTATAGCTGCAGCTGTAGCCATGTGAGACATGAACTGACTACTACAACAATATATATACACATGACTGAACAGACAATAGTTTCTTTTCAGGAACAACAAACAGTAAACTTAATCGTCTTACCTATAAAACTTTCAGAGGCCATAAATCCAGGTTAATTCAATTGATGCGTATTTGATCTAACAAGCTAACAAAATCACTTCCATTGCAAATAAATCTTGTTGTTGCTCCAACGATGTCAATTATTTTGATAGGAAATAGAAAACTGCATGATCCCATCCATGAAAAGAACTATGATCTGCACAATCTACCGACTCTATGACCAACAGAAGTAATAGGACCCACGAATTTCATGATAACAGCTGAAAAAACACACATCAATCAACGCACCGTTGCGATCCCCCAACCAACACGGAGACAAATGCATACGCCAATGGCCGTACCTTAAGGCTCTCGACGACCCCAGGCACGACCTCGTGCTCGAGCCCCGAGTACTCGCCCTCGGTGTTCTCCCTGATGACGACGATGTCGACGTCCTGGTGCCTGGTGGGCAGGCCGGGCATGTTGGAGCAGTGGACGAGCGAGGCGTAGAGGTCGAGCTCCTTGCGCAGCTGCATGTTGAGGGAGGAGACCCCGCCGCCGACGGGGGTGGCTAGCCCGCCCTTGATGCAGACCTTGTTGCGGCGGATGGACTCGACGACGGCGGGGGGCACGGCGGGCATGTCGCCGTGGACGTCGTAGGTCTCGAAGTAGACGGGCGCGTGCATTGCCTCCATGACCTGCCGCACGGCGCCCGTGACGAGGGGCCCGATGCCGTCTCCCGGGATGAGCGTGATGGCGCGCGGGGTGCCGTCCCCGGGCCGCGGCATGTAGGTCACCGTGCGGCGCGCGCCGCCGCCGTGGCCCGGGAGCGGCGGCGGCGGGGCGGAGGAGGAGACGAGGCGGCGCAGGAGGGGGGCGGATCGCCGCGCCATCGGGGGAGACAAGGGTTGGGGTCGCGCGGGCGGAGGGGAATTGCGATCGCGGAGGCGGGCGGCCGGGTGGGAGGGGAGGGAGGCGACCGGGAAAGAGAGAGGAAGAAAAGGAAAGGTGGAGATGGATACGTGGGTTGCTTTGCGGTTTAGCCCTTGGGTTGATCGGTATTGCTGATAATTGAGTTGATTTAAGCTTATTTCCCAAGCATAGTTGAGGGTCTCTGACAAATGGGCCCATCAGTTAGGCGTTTCAGAGAATCTTTCTTGGCAAAAATATTGGCGGAGCTAAGGAAAGCAAAATTCCATTCTTGGATGATGAGGACCCGTCGCTATCAAAAAGATGCAGAATGTTAACAGTATAATGTTCTCATAAATCTATACTAAGGTCAAATTGACTTGGCTTCCGGCAGCGAGGGCTTAACCATCACAATCAACACATGGTCCCTTCGTCTGATGGCGATCGTCAGACGAAATTAGCTCTCTGTGGGACGAAATGAACAAACAAAATTAGGACCTGGTAATAATCTTTCTCAGTGCACATCAAACAACAGAGTGTATCAGCCAGAAAGATGGCACGGTATATTCTACCATGTCCTCAACATGTACACAACCGCGTTTAGCACAACAGAACGTTCATGCCAATTTCTACCCTTGGATCTCTGAATTTTCTCCTCACAACGAACAACGAGCAAGAGCCACTTCTAAATCTTCACCCTTCAGCATGAGAGAAAGATGATTCCCATACATCCTTCTACCGAGAAACCTTAAGCTCCTCTTTTGCACCTATACACCCTGCCAAACAAGATGGACAGAATGATTAGCGTGAAGTTATAAGCAGCATGTAAGAAATGTACTACCTATCAAGGCCCAACTGGTGGCGACAGACACCTTATTAGCGTTACTACTGATTTTAAACAGATAAATTCAAATGGACAAATCAATTGCTCTGAATCGTGAAGCGTGAAGTTATAAGGATGGAGGATACAGCAGTGAATCGTGAAGCACACACTTCAGGAGGATGTGATTTTTTGGAGAATTTTCCCTCAACTCTCTGTCTCCCCCTCACACCAATCCTAGGGCTGCTGCCCTAGATCAGCAATTGCTCACGCCAAGCTCTCCCTCTAAACCTCTCACAAACTCTTGCACATAACACAAGCATAGAAAAGAAATGCAAGTTTTACATCATTCAAACATATACACGGGGAGAGACCAGCATTGAGCAAGGTGGATTATCCAGTATGATTTGAAATTTTGACTAATGGTGAGGCAATGTGCAAGCAAAAGGGTGCAAATATATAAGAAACCAAAACAGCAGAAAGATCTCGAACAAACAAACGAAACCTCACAAGCGTCAGATCAAGTAAAAGTACCTTTCTCGACAAAAATCTCCCTACATCAGTCCAGCAATTTTTTTCCTCAGCAATGAATTCTGACATTCCTACAAAATAATAGATCAAAATTAAGAAAGGCAATTCCTAATGAGCACAAGCGCACGTGTGCACAGAAGATGATTGTTGTTTATACTAGTAACACATGTAAAAGGAACTCTTGCCAAACTTGTGATGAATAAAGAAACTGGTCAAAAGCAACTATCACAAAAATAGCATAAAAAGATGCTTTGACAAATGTGATACGCATAAGCTTTTATTTCTTCAATGGATAATCTAATATAGTATTATTAAGCTTCAGCACATTTATTTATAATACTTCTAACTCGTGTGCCAAAGTCCCTTCCACACAAATTAAGCGGGTAATGAGATCACAATCACTAGCCAAGATCAACAGCATTTAACCTCACATAGCTTTGCAACCTAAAACCAAATCCATTGAATCTCGGTGTGCAAAAGCTAGAGTTACTCAAGGGTCTACCAAAAACCAACAATACTTACAAAGAGAAGTTATGTAACATGCAAGCGGAAGTTCTAACTGTTTGTCTAACAATCAATTCAAAATTTTCACTACTTCTACTAGCTTAACTGTTCAAGTATAAAAACAATAGTAACGCACGCTTTAACAACAGATCTTGCTAGATGAAAACTAGCAACATCTTAAAACTCAACACTTTGTTCTCTTCCGTTTCCTAGTTCACTCTAGTATCCAGAAAAAGGAGATAAAAAATTTGCTTCGACTTTCAGTTGGAGGGTAGCCCTGGCCCCTGGCGCAGCGGTAAAGCTGTTGCCTTGTGACCATGAGGTCATGGGTTCAAGTCCTGGAAACAGCCTCTTGCAGAAATGCAGGGAAAGGCTGTGTACAAAAGACCCAAAGTGGTCGGACCCTTTCCCGGACCCTGCGAAAGCGGGAGCCACGTGCACCTGACCGGGCTGCCCTTTTTGTTTCAAGGGCTTTCAGTTGTCACAATCTGACAATCATAACACAGAACATTGTTGTACCCTTGTCAGGAGTATTAATTCTAAAAAATCATTTAATGAGAGTCACGGTAACTGTTTCCAGCTAACTTAGCTCTCTGGGTCCTGCACAAAAGGTATCAGCCAACCGACAGACCATCTGTTCACAAATTATTTCATCTAAGATATGCCAGCCAAATCATGATTTGCAAATTTAATGCAGTGAGAAAGTCACATTGCATATTACAAAGGCAAAAAGGGCCACGTATTAAGCAACAAAATGAACTTCCATTTTATGTCCTCGATGCACACAGCACATGCCTCCATTGTAACTCTTACTCATGTCAAGTTGTTTACAAAATTTATAAGCAGGTATTAACAAAATAAGAAGCACAAACTTCTCACAAAAAAATAAAGGAGTAACTTTCGGTATGCATAACAGATCATGCAGAACAAATTGGATTTAGTTTGGTTATGCCAAAGCAAAATATTAATTCTAAGAAGAGGATACCAGTCTAGATTTTTTTTTTCTTCTTCTTCTGCAACCATTTCAAACGCAATCATTTCTTAACCAGAATTTCTACCAAATCCCATTAAGTGGCGTATTTAACTATGTTGCAAAGATTCCTCTCCATAGATCAGAAATGTTGCATCACGCTACAAAAGCAATGCACTTGTCCACGAAATGGAAAATTCAGCAATCAATCAAATATAAACATTAAAAGAAAAGATCTCAGAAATTCATAACTGAATCACTACCTGCTGGAGCACGAGCTCATTGCTCTCCTCCACCTGCCGGGCAAGCCCCTCCAGTTTCCTCAGCATCGCAGCGTACATCTCCTCCATCCTGGCCGCTTGAACCGTGTCCGAGGTCATCACCCCATCCACCCTCCTCATCCCGAATCCCTCAACCATCTGATCCATTGTCTTCTCCTCTCCAATGCTGTAGCCCCCCGCCGGCGCCTGAGGCGGCACCCACGGCATCGGTGATTCCGCCGCAAAGGCGTGGTACTGGTCACGGAATCCGGGGCCCAAGTTGACGACGTTGAGGGAAGCGGGGACGAGGCGGGAGTCCACGAGGAGGAAGGCCCGGTAGTCGAACGAGTGGATGGAGAGGTTGGATGAGGATGAGGGCAATACGAGGAGGAAGACGACGGGGTGGGTTAGGGCGAGGGTTTTGGAGAGGGAGCGGGCGAGGGCCACCTCGCGCATGGAGGGCCGGGGCGCCGTGCGGCGGCGGGATGAGAAGAATCCGACTGCGGTGTCGGTGGGGAAGGAGGATGTGTGGAGCTGGAAGCGGCCGAGGGGGTCGGAGACGAAGGAGGGGCGGCCAAGTGAGGCGTGGCCGGCGATGGAAATGGTGAGGGAAGGCACGGAGGAGACGGGAGCGGAGTCGTCGTCGAGCGTCGGGGGCGGAGCTGGCGGGTACGCGGCGCGGCCGAAGAGAAGCCCCTCACAGTCGCCTTCGGCCGTCGCGCAGCACCCGAGGATCGCCGCGAGGGCCGCACCGGAGACGGAGAGCTTCGCGGCGACGGCCATTGCGGGAGCTCGGACTGGCGATGACAGCGCCTGGCAAGGAAGCAGAGTTCTGGCAGCAGACAGAGAAAAGCTGCCCATCATTTGCAGCTAAAGCTAAATCAATTATTGGGCCAGCCCACCTAAAAAAAATCATTATGCCGGCCCATAATGTCGGACACAGTGCCAATAATACGGGCCGGGGCCATATTGCCTCTTCGATCTTTGCATTTTCGTCAGTGTCGGTCATTTGCTGACTTGAAATATTATTACCGAGTCCGGAAAAATAATCAGCTATCCTCAGTGACTATCTCAAAAAAAAAAACCTATCCTCAGTGTTGCTTCACGTCATATAGCGAGATGTTCAGAATTTTTTTTCTCCTTCTACTTATTGTGAACAAAAAGATGGAACAGAAACATTGAAGTTCATTCCAATGTTCGAATACTGCGAAATAAATTTCTGAACAAACCAAATCTTGCAATCCTATGACAATTCTCCGATCTAAAGGGAACACTGGAAAATTCGGGATCACAAACAAGTAATAGCTCAGTGTTTGAAAACCAAACACACACTAGTGTCGAGCCAAAGAAAGCCACGGAAAAGCTTCAGCGCAGTCCACGTCAGGGCCCCGAGTGGGCACGACGGCCTGCGTTCCCAACAGCGCCGCGCAGACGCTGCAGTCTGCCGGCGCTACTCCTCTCCCTTTCCGCGCCGCCGCGCGCGGGTCGTCGAGGTAGTGCTTGTAGACGTAGGAGAGGAAACCCCACACGGCCATGAGCATGGCCACCAACTTGACGCCCGTCATCTCGTCCCCGAACAACACGACGGCGAGCACCGGCACGAGCGGCAGCGCCAGGGTGCCCGTCGCGTTCGCGAACAGCGACGACACACGGGCGACGAGCCGCACGGCCCCCAGAGCCGCCGCCTGCCACCCCACCGCGATCCGGACCAGCGCCGCCACGTACGACGCCCTCCCGTTCTCGAACGCCGCCATCTCGCCGCCGATCGTCCTCCACTCCCCCGACGCGAACAGCGCCGACGCCAACACCACGGACGCTCTCGAAGGTGGCCTCGAGGAGCGACAGGACGAGCGCGTAGACGCGCTGGCGGGTGGCGGCCTTTAGGTCATAATCAACCTCTTATTTATCTTATACTGTACGTCCTACTGGTAGGCCTATAATCTTTATCACATGCTTAATGCTTTTGCTCAAAATTAGTTCCCTTCATTACGTCCTACTGGTAGTGAGATTGTCCTGTCGCCAAATATATATGGCAAGTGGTGAATTGCGCATTAAACATCGGCTATAGCCCCAGCAGCATAGATGACTTTATGAATAATTGGCTTCTGAGATTTCAGAGCAAACACAAGCATCTGGTCCTGCTGGGGTGCGCCGCGGCTGTTTGGACCATCTGGAGAGTGCGAAATGACGCAGTTTTCAATGGCAAACAGATCACTGACCCAACTGAGATGATCTATATAATGTGCTCGTGGATTGACAAATGGACAATATTGCAGAAAGAGAACAAAAGAAAGACGGTGGCGCTAGGAAGCAAGCAAATTCGCGTGGTGGCAAGTGAAGCTTTCAAGCTGGCACAAGGATGGGCGCCGGCGACAAGGAGAATCGAAGCAAGTTAATTTTTGTTTCAGACAGGGTTGTTGGCCATGAGCCCTTTGGTGTCTGTAAGGTATAATTTCCGATTCTGGTACTCTAGTTTCGGACGTCCACTAGATCGCTAGGTGACGAGCGCTTCGTCGAGCTGTCTTTTGTGTTTTACTTTCTTGAGCTGCTGTAAAATTGGGGGGCGAAAGCCTCGTTTCCAAAAAAAAAAAAAAAGTATAGTGAGACAGGGATCGGGGATGTTGCAACTATTTCCTGGATCCATCCTGTCTTTACGCACGATCATTCAAAACTGTCTGATTAAGCTTGATCGATTGAACTTGTAAACCTCACGGGCCAGCCGGCCGGTACCTGAAATCATATTCTGTAGGATGAACCACTTTACCACTTCCCTGTCCTTCGCCTTCTGCCATTGTCTTGTCGCGGAGTGATCAATGGCGTGTTTACACGATTTCTGGTGGAAACTAATATACAAACTGAGCAGAATACATATATGCATCATGTTGCACGTGCCTGGATCATCATGGAGTATATCTAGAGTTACGTACCAATTGACCACCTATCTTAAAATTCGATCGACGGCCTTTCCAACAAACGCGTTGGTGCGGCCCTGTGAAGAGGGTCCTAAACAAGTCGGGGAAAGCGATGTCGATGTGAAAAAGCGGGTGAGATGGCGGGAAGCCGGGAAGTCAAACACCTTATTGTTTTTTTTTTTTTTGAGATTACACAGTACAACTCAGACACTCACAACGCAGGCACACTCACCCCTATGAACACACGTACGCAAACCCTACCTCTATGAGCATCTTCGAAGACTGAGCCGGCAAATCTAAAGATACGAAGTCACCACTGGCGCCTCGCTGTCGACGGGAGCGTCGCCTACCACTGAAAGCACAAATGCCGTTAAATCCTTATTGTTTGTTTGCATTCCGAGCTGTTTCGGACACTAAGTCAAATTGCATCATCAGACATACAAGGATAGCATACAGCAAGGCATACATTCGTACTCCATAATGAATAGTAGCTTTTAGGAATCTGTTGGGGATCGGTATTTACGATAATAACGACACCCTCTTTTGCCTTTGGTTTTTTGACTGCAGGTAACCTAGCTGCCGACATTTCGAGTTCCCGGCCTTGAATTGGCGACAGTCCAAGGAGCTAGAATATGGGTTGCCGACATTGTTCGAGGAGGACGCAGTCTCCTCAACCGCTGGCGATGAATTGGCGGCGACCAGGAAGGGCGACCAAGAATGGCGGCAATCCCTGAAGGAGATGAAGCCCGGCGTGACAACGTCCGAGGATCAGGCCGGCGAATGACGTCACCTAGCTATAGTTTCCGTCGTCGAACGGAAATGTCATTTGTACCCTTATGATAATGTTGTACAGAATATTCCGCGAATATAGTGGGTGGCCAAGGGTAATTTGGTCATGTCGAAATAACCCTTGGCCTTCCCTATAAATACCCGCCCCCAGGCTCCGTAGAACGGGACAGAACAGGAGAGATTATACCCTTGTAATGAGATGCTGCTCCGTTGTTCCTAAAGTGTCATTTTGATTGTCCGTGTCGGGATTCTTTGTTTCCATGATGAGGGATTCCCAACAGAATCTAAGTCGTGTTCAGTGATACCGTATAATAAGGTGCACATGATAGAATGACAGATATGGCGACAGATTAAACTAAATAGTGTCCTATGATTTTAAGAGATGATTCGTTATATATTGTTTGCATCAAACTGAAACATTCGTTTCCCATTCCACTTGATCTAACCCTCCCCACCAATGATTATCTTCAACTTCTACTCTGTCCCATCGGAAAGATGATTTCGTGCTGCAGAAATGAAGATTTCATGTTCCGATGGCAAATAGTTGAAGTCCAAGTTATCCAACGGCTGCAGAAATGAAGACTTCATGTTTCGATGCTTCTGTAGTCTGAAAACTGCTAAACGCTTGAGCTTTACGGGAAAACGGATGCTACTCTTCAAGCTGACCTGGATGCAGAGTCAACGAACATGTGGTTTCGTTACAACGCCGACCATGATTCGTCTGTCTCAGGAAAATAAAATCATGCCGCGGTTGCACGGTAGAGGCTCGAGATCTATGCTGAAAATAGCTGTCCCCGGCTATTTTTAAACATCAAAGGTCATTCTATATGATGATAATTCCGGCTTCAAAGTATATATAACGATGTCAAAGAGCAAGGAATCCATCATCATTCACTGTAAGGAGTGTGTCAAGAGCAGCCTAGGTCTCTCATATTCCTGAACTCTGGTGTCTAAGTCTCAGCACTGATATGGCACATGTTGAAGAAATCCAGCTTCAGATCAGAGGTGTTCCACAACCCCTTTCTCTGCATGATTTAATTTAGGGTCCCTTCAATTTACATGCGACTCCCAGTTTGTGTTTGGTTCCTTGGGACTCCTAGTTTGTGTTTGGTTCCTTGGGACTCTGTTCTCTCTGGTTTGTTACTCATAGTGGCTAGCTGACTAGTGCAGTGTTTTGAATTTCGGTTTAAAAAAAATTACTGGCCAAGGGCGATATAACGAAAATCGAAAAATATCAGCCGGTTTCGGCCCCATTTTTTTTTTCAAAATTTGAATGAAATTTGTCCAAATTTTCCAAAACCGGGCGAAACCGGCCGGTAAAACCAAATACCGAAGGGGACTGATATAACCAAAATTCGGGAAAATCGTGAAATTTCGGTCGAAATTTTTTTCACTAGACTAGTGAAGGGTCTGTCTCGCAGTAGTACTCATACAGTCAAACTGCACTGCAGCTCTGAAAATTGCGTTGCCTGACATGCCTGTGCAATTGTGCTGAAAAAGAAAAGAGTAAAATTTGCTGTCCTAACTTATCTAACTTTTTTTTTAATTTGCGTAGAACTTATGTAACTTTTCTTTCCATCAAGGTACTGAATCCGGCCATGGCGAAGGTCGCGAGGGGCCGGAGTCCGCGGCGCCCCGTCCCAAGAAACGCAGCTTCCGATGGTGGGTGCTGGTGTTGGCGGACATGCTGATGCTGCTCTGCGGGCAGGCCATGGCCATCCTCCTCGGCCGCCTCTACTACAACTCCGGCGGGAGCAGCATGTGGATGTACACGCTCGGGCAGTCCGCCGGCGCGCCGCTCCTGCTCATCCCGCTCCTCCTCACGCCGCGCGCCGGCACGGCCGCCGCCGGCGAGCCCCGGCCGGCCGCGGGCAAGATCATCGCGGCCATCTGCGTCGGCCTCGGTCTCGTCATCGGCTGCGACAACCTCATGTACTCGTACGCGCTGCTGTACCTGCCGGTGTCCACCTTCTCGCTGGTGGCCGCGACGCAGCTGGCCTTCAACGCCGTCACGTCGCGCCTCATCAACGCGCAGCGCTTCACGGCGCTCATCCTCAACTCCGTGGTCGTGCTCACCTTCTCGGCCGCGCTGCTCGGCGTCGGCTCCGCCTCCGACGGGTCGACCACCAGCAAGATCCCGCCGGGCAAATACGCGGCCGGATTCGCGCTCACCCTGGCCGCGTCGGCGGGCTACGCGCTCATCCTGTCGCTCTTCGAGGTCACCTTCGAGAAGGTGATCCGGGCGAGGACGCTGCGGTGGGTGCTCAACATGCAGCTCTGCACCAACGTGGTGGCGTCCACGGTGTCGGTGGTGGCGCTGTTCGCCTCCGGCGAGTGGAGGACGATCCACGGCGAGATGGCCGGGTTCAAGAACGGGAAGGCGAGGTACGTGGCGACGCTGGTGGGGATCGCCGTGGGGTGGCAGGCGGCGACGCTCGGGGCGGTGCAGCTCATCACAAGGGTGTCGTCGCTATTCGCCAACGTGACCAGCACCCTGGCGCTGCCGCTCGTGCCCATCTTCGCCGTCGTCTTCTTCGGGGACAAGATGACGGGAATCAAGGTGGTGGCCATGCTCATGGCCGTGTGGGGGTTCCTCTCCTACGTCTACCAGCACCACCTCGACGACCGGCGCGCGGCGGCGCAGAAGGGGAGAGCGGCGGGCGACTGCAGCGTCTGCGCGGCGCGGGCGGGAAGTTTGGCCGTTGTGCCCGCCCGGCACTCTGACGACGAGGTCGAGTAGCTGCTCCATCTCTCGGTGGACTGGCGCGGGACGGCATCAGCAACATTCATTTACGTTTTCAGACGTCAGAAAGTTCAAATCTTTCCAACAGTTCCTAGTTCCATATTGTTTAAACCATATTACTACTCCTTACTGTGATAGTTTTACAATCTGTTCCAGTATCACAACAACATTGTTAATTGTATGTAGCACTCAAGAAGATAAATGTACATTTCCTGATTTGTCTTGTCCATTGAAAGTCTGAATCTTCTCATTCTGTTAACCTGTTAGTACATTTTACGACGTGCTTGTCTCTCTTAAATTATTTCCTTCTTTCTGCCCTGTTTCGAAAGTTCAATCCTGGCCCAAAAGGAATGGGTCGAGATTTAGAGCTCCCAAGTCCCAACCGGCCCTCTTGCTTTCCTTTAAGCTTGGCCCTTTTTGTACTTGATTTGCCTTCAAATTTCTCATAAGCTAAGCAAAACTCAAAAGAGCTAAAGGTTCTACCCATTATTCATGTGAGAATTCACGTTTTACTTCGCTTTGCGAGATCAATCATTCAGAATTTCCCACTGACTCCTGCAAAAGTTTCACTCCCCCCGTCTGCTTTACTTCGTTCAGGCAGAGTAGAAAGTCGAGTCAGTCCAGTGCCTTATATCTGTCGAATTTCCTGATTAGAAACTTCTCCCTGTAGTGCGCTCTCGCTGTGAAAGTTCCTCGGAACCACTAGTGCTCGTCTCGTGCACACGCTGCCAATTGGCATCGAGTATTCAGGTTGGCACTAGTGCTCATACCTCTTTTCAGACAGGTTACCGAGGCCAATGTTGCGGTTGTTTCATGCTGCGGCGTCAGTCCGTATTCAAACTTTCTTCCCAAGTAATCAGGCTCAAATGGTCCTCTCGTCCATAAACAAGAGAACAAAAAAATAAATTTGATGGCGACGTAATGTAAGTATAATCCGCCATCAAATCATATGCTCAGGATATTCCGGATTAATCAACCGTCAAAGCATCGATCGATGCCACTGCCTGCACATGCATCTTTGCAATTGCACGCTAAGCAGGTTGTTTAATCATCAGATGGCCAACTAAAGCTAACTGCTTTACGCTTTCACCAACCGCCTACCAGTGGACCTCCCTGTCTTTATCAGCTCCATGCATCCGTGGAAAGCTCACGACTTTCGATGCTCATGGTTCCTTGATCTCTCAAGGTCAACAACATATATACAAACAATTTCAACGACTTTTTGATTGCTCAAAAGCCCTACCAAATCATACGCCACGCAGATAGCTCGAGTCCTTGATGAGCTCTGAAGTCGAACAGAGAATGCACTTGTAATAATAAAAGGTTTAAGAGTAATAACACGGAAAAGGAAGGCATAGGAGAACCACAAAATTATTCTGGTGCCTTTTTATCTGCTCAAAAAAGTGGAATAGCTACCTGATTTTGAAAGAAAAATCGGGACCCTGTAGCCGCTAGAAAGAGATTCTTATGATCGTGGGCCAGCAATGGCTACATTGGCGCCCAAGCTCTTCCAGGTGTGCCAAGTTTCAAACTGCAGCGTGTTTCACCAATCGAGTTTCAATTCAAATTCTGACAACTTTGAACTCCCTTTTTCAATTTGTTGGAACAAGAACCAGCACATATAGGGTTCGTTTGGATTGGAGGAAAAAAAAGATTTTCCTGTGTTTTTTGTGTGAAATTCCTGTGAAATTTCTGCGTTCTAAAGTAGGCTATAAATTCCAGGAATCAGTAGCTCGAATTACCGAAATTCCAAAATGCAATTGATTAAATAGAGATAATCATTGATCAGCAAGCTGCACGATGGCGCACGCCCTTCGGCGAGGTCGGCCAGCACACGGTCGTGACGGCGACGAGCCCACAGCTCAGAGACAGGACGCGGTGGGCCGAGGGCGCGCGACTTTTGCGGTCACGCCCCTAAGAGGCGAGCAATTCAGCGTGCGCCCCACCGGTTTTTACCACCCAACCCAACCCAACCGAACCCAGCAGTGAACCCACCACCTGCAGCTGCGCCTTCCTCTCCTCGATTCCGCCCACCCGACCACCTCTCGCCTTCCGCCCGCCTCCGGCAACCACCAAACCCTAGATCTCGCATCGGCCATGGCGAAGCCCTGGGGCGGCGTCGGCGCCTGGGCGCTGGACGCCGAGCGGGAGGAGGAGGAGATGGAGAAGGCGGGGGCCTTCCCGGCACCCGAGCCGCCCGCGGCCGCGGGCGGTGCCGTCAGCTTCCCCAGCCTCCGCGAGGCGGCCACCGCGGCCGCCGGCGGGGGCAAGAAGAAGAAGAACAAGGGCACCACGCTTTCTCTTTCCGAGTTCACCACCTACGGCGCCCCGCAGCGCCGCGCGGCGCCCTTGGAGCCGAAGGGACTCACCCCTCAGGAGATGATGATGCTCCCCAGGGGGCCCAGGGAGCGCACGGAGGAGGAGCTCGACCGCTCCCGCGGGTTCCGCTCTTACGGCGGCGGTGGCGGTGGCGCGGGCGGGGACCGGGAGCAGCGACGAGGCGGGTTCGACGACGACGACCGCCGTGGACCGCGGGATCTCGACATGCCCTCCCGCGCGGACGAGGCGGACAACTGGGCGACGAACAAGAAGTTCACCCCGGCCGCCAGCGACTCCGGACGTCGGGATAGGTTCGGCGGACCCTCCCCCGCCGGCCGTTCCGATGACATTGATAACTGGTCGCGCGACAAGAAGCCCCTCCCCTCGCGGTACCCCAGCCTCGGTTCTGGAGGTGGCTTCCGTGACTCCTCCAGCCTCGGTTCTGGAGGTGGCTTCCGTGATTCCTCCAGCTTCCGAGACTCTCCTGGCGCCTCTGATTCTGACCGTTGGGGCCGTGGTGGTGGCTTCACCCCAATGCCACAGAACGGCGAGGGTGGTGAGAGGCGGCGCCTCGTTCTAGAGCCACCGAAACGTGATCCTTCGGCTGCTCCTGCACCGCCTGCCGAGGTGGCACGGAACCGGCCGAGCCCATTTGGGGCTGCAAGGCCCCGGGAGGCTGTGCTGGCTGAGAAGGGGGTCGATTGGAGGAAGGTGGATACTGAGATTGAGCAGAAGAAGACCAGCCGTCCTACCAGTTCGCACTCTAGCAGGCCGGATAGTGCACATTCGTCCCGCCCTGGGAGTCCTGGGTCACAGGTTTCAGCAGTTGGGAGCGAGGGAGCACCGAGGATACGGCCGAAGGTAAATCCATTTGGTGATGCCAAGCCAAGGGAAGTGGTATTGCAGGAGAAAGGGAAAGACTGGAGGAAGATCGACTTTGAGCTTGAGCACCGTGCCGTAAATAGGTATGTTGTGTGGGAACTTGCTGTTGATTTCGCATAGCATTTTTCATGGTCATAGCAATGCACTGCTGTTACTGACATATATTAGAAAAAAGATGCAACTTTGCACAAAGCATTTATCTTTTTATTGAAGCAGTAACTACATTGTTTGGCAAGCCGCCTTTGCCGTAACTGACCTTTATCTCCTACTCTGATGCAACCATGAGTTAGTCTGTCATCTTGGTTGTTAAACTCTGATGATTAGTGTTCTACGAGCAAAATGTAGTGGATGCAAAATGGGCACAAGATCTTCAACCCAGTACTACTCTATAGCACAGTGATTAATTCTTTTAACTTTCTTCCTTCATGTAAATGGGTTAACACACAGATACCAATTATGTATGGGCCAGAGGCATTATATGATAAATGCAATCCATCATCACAATACACTACACAATTAACAGGCTGGGTCAGTGGGTTGTTAGTATCTTATATGATTTGATTTAGGTTCCATATTAGTTATGTAACCCTTAATCTTATGTTGCTGTTCAGCATTGATTTGAAATAGTGCTTGTTGACTTCTATAACGAATGTTGAATAGATTTTTCAATGGTTGGGTTACATGTACTGTGTACTCTTACAAACTGAAAATTTATTTTCACTGTCACTGCATCTAAACTATGAATGTTGATCCTAATGGTTAAGTTTACAAAGGTTGAAGTTTGTAATGCGTTGGGTTTGGTGTGATTGATGCAGGGCCTACTCATTATGTTCTTTGCAGCATGTCATTTGTTTGTAAGCTTACATGTTGTATGTTTAATATCGTTGCTCATGTGTCATCAGGTCGAAGGTAGAGGCAAAATGATTTAAAGTTTCACTGGTTATTGGGATTCCTGTAGTATATAGTAAAATTGCATCTTTCGACTGCATTATACTCTTGTTAGCTATATTGTATTTTCTCTCTTGAAGCAACATTACACCAGAATGTGGCCATCTTGCTAATCTGCTAGCACAATATAATCATGTTATTCTATATGCTGTTGACCTCTTGGCCTCAATTTCGTTTGGTTTTCATTGTATGTAGTTTATTTAACTAATCTGACTACATAGATAACCTTTAAAACTACCATTGTAATGCTGACCAGTAGTTAAGTCGTTTTGTGCGCATGTCTGACGAAAGAATAGGCATTTCCAGTTATGCATGGAATTTCGCATTTCTTCCCTTACTAGCCCTATATTAATTTGACTAAGTAGACAGCAGTGCTACTGAATGTAAGCGTACACGCAGTGTTTTCTTCCCTCACGATTTTATATTACCAATATGTTAGTCAATTATGATATGTTTCTTCTTGAACTCAAGATTTACTGTTGGTTGGATGTGATCTATTTTGCTTTATGGTTACAAATATTTGATATCTGCTGATTATTGAACCATGTGAGCACACTTAACAAGGATAAATTACATGAATAATGTAAGCATAAATGATTTTAACTGATACCACCTTTCCCACATTGGTGATTGATTCTCTACATGATCTCATGAACTGCCATTTTTTTTTTGATCTTAACTGCCATTATTTTTAATAGCATAAGGACCATATCTATCTTTTATTTAATCCAATCTGTCTTCCATTTGAGAACTTTGAAATGAAAAACTAGTTTGGTACCTATTCCTGTCAAACGCATAGGCCGTGTCGTTTCCTTTAAAAGTGTTTCTGTTTATTTCTTGAGTCTGAATCCCCATGAATTAATTATCCATGTAATGTACTGTCAGGCCGGAGTCGGATGAAGAAAAAAATTTGAAAGAAGAAATCAGCCTTCTGAAGGTGGATCTGAAAGAAACCGAGGACAAGATAAGCAGTGGTTCTGACCAAGCCTCCCCAGAGGACGTAAAAAATCTTTCTGAGAAGATATCTGAGATGGAGAAGCAGCTCGAGCTGCTTACAAGGGAGTTGGATGACAAGATTCGATTTGGACAAAGACCTAGTTCTGGTGCAGGCAGGGTTACAACATTTCCACGAACTAGTTTGGCAGAGGAACCACAAGCTGCAGTATCCATCATAGACAGACCACGTTCTCGTGACAGACCGCATTCTCGTGGTGGTATGGAACCATACCAGAAGCCAGTTGAAGAAAGATGGGGATTTCAAGGTAGCAGAGAAAGGGACTCTTTTGGCGGAAGCAGCAGTTCGGACAGGTTTGTGTAGTTTGCTTGCTTAATTCAGTCATGATGCTTATGTTTTGTTTGAAAAAATCGTGCATTGATAGTTTTAATACGACACTAATATTTACATGCCTGTCCTGTTACTTCCCATCATGTTTAGCTTGATATTGAATCGTTTGGACCGTCATTAGGATACACGGTTGCTCTTAAATTGTGTTATAACGTCTGCAGTTTGCTTGTAATAAACTGAGAAATGCATATTGGATCAGTTAATCATGATCAGCATAATCTTTAGTCCTGTGTGGATGGGTGTGGGTGGTTTTCTTCAGCTCTCAACATAGCTTAAGTTGCTGTTATTTAAGATGCAAGTCTCATTTGTTTGTTCTAGCAATTAAACAAAACACTGCTGCCCTTGGCTGTCGTGCAGTTCTTCATCAATTGTTTTATTTCCAGGTCAACGACGAGGCATAGATGGTGAAAATCGGACCTTGGGCATCTCTTAAAATGTTAAGGAAACATCTGGTTCCGGGTCCCTTTTGTTTTGAAAGAATGGGCAAAAATAAGTCATTTTTTTTGGCAAGTTGTTTGATCTAGAAGAATGGAGGATGGAGATAACTCCAAGTGAAGCTGTTGATTTGTCACCTCTGTATGGCGTAGGATGTTTTCATTTCCTTTTTTTTTTCTTCCATGTCAAAACATGACCTGGCAACCTTCAATGCTAACTATGATTCATGCTTACTGGAGTTCAGCTTTTGACTCAAGTTTGGAGACCTTGAGTTGGATTTTTATGTGTTGGACATCTTTTTTTTTTGGGCAATTTTCTTACCAGTATCTGCATATGTTGGCGCATAAGTGATGATTCTCAGCCTGCCGCCTTTGCCATGTAACATATCTGCCTCGTGAAGCCATGCTGTGACTTAAGCAGACAATGATTCCAGTGTTTACAGTTCGCCAAAAAAAAAAAAAAAAAAAAAAAGAAGAAGATTCCAGTACCACTAGGTTTGGAACATTCTGTTGAGTCTACACTTGTATTTTAGTCGTTTGTAATCTACTGCATGTGATTGTATGTTTGTCCCTTCTCTCATAGAAGCAAGGGGTTCGTAGGAGCGTGTATGGTAGCGTGGGGGAGCAATATATAACGTACTTCATAAGTTCTCAGTTGGTGATCGCTGATTAGTTGTACTTTCTTGGGAAGACATTGCTGTTTCCCAGTTGGCTTGGCCCCTCGACTTGCTTGAAGGAGACGAGGTGTTCCATTCAGGTTAACAAAGGAGACCGATTTCTGTTTTCTATTCACTGCTGCAGCAGATGCATGGTTTGCACCAAATTTCCCTAGGATACACACTGATTAGCAGCCGAAAGGAGTGGTATCTGATTGAAATAGCAATATTCCCCCTAGTAGACTACCACTACCCTCTCCGCAGCTAGAGCCAGAATGTTGCACCTCACTTCTTTTTCCCCTGTAGAGCGAAATCTCAGGCATCCACAGCTGGGCTCCAAGCCTAAAATCAGGGATAAGGTCATGCAGTTGCAATGCATTCAAGGTTAATTCCACTTCCAGCTAAGGCTATCAGAAAAGTCAGAAGCATTGGGTGCAATGCATGTGTAGCAGCATTTCTTTTTTGTTAGGACGCGTAGCAGCATTTCAGGACTATGGACAGGGAAATCAAGAGGCTCCAACTGCTCATTGAACTTAAACTCGGACTCACGGAGATGCACAGCCCAAAAACAACCTGCTCTATTTGAATGTTCTTTTTGCCTGGAGGAAAGAGGGCACACTGGCGTGCTGCTGCTGCAGGAGCTCGTTCCTAATCGGAGCAGCGCAGCAGGCGAGAGAGGTCTGAGCAGCACGCGACAGTATTATGGACAGAAAAATCACGAGGCTCCAGCCGCTCACTGAACTTCACTTCAGAATTACGGAGATGCACAGCCCCAAAACAAACTGCTCTATCTGATGAATGTTATTTTTGGCTAGAGGTAGGAAACAGGGCAGAGGGCACCCTTGCTGCTGCTTGTGCAGAATCCCAACGGGAGCAGCATGCGAGAGGCCTGAGCAGCCATCGCCCAAATCCGCAGCGGATCGCTGCGGTGCGGTTGTCACCTGTGGTACCCGGCGCGCTGCAGGGTGCATCCTGCATGGCAGCGCAACCAGAGCACCGCCGGTCAAACAACCGCTCTTTCTCACACCTTTTGGCTTGCCGCTCTGCCACTGCCACTCACGCATCCTGCACTGCGCAACAACCCGGCAGTAGTAATAGCTCGGCTCCTCGGCTACTAGCTACTGCGCGCGCAGCAGTTTCCGCAGTGAGAAACGCTGGCACCCACGAACATGGAGCGTTCTTCGCGTTCCTCCTCGGCCGCACTCCTCCTCTTCCTCGTGGTTTCCCTCGGCGCGAGCCGCCCAGCTGTCGCCGTCGCGGCGGCGTCGCATCAGTCGCAGAGCGGCGACGGCGCCGCCCTGATCATCGTGAGCCTGCGCGGGCGAGACCCCGGCGTGGCGGCGTCCCTGGCCGTGCTCGCCCACGACCTCTCCCTCGCCGGCTTCTCCAACCGGAGCGGCCACTGGCACGCGTTCCCGGGCCACGAGCACGCGTTCCCGGGCGGCGCCGCCACGACGCTCCCGTTCGGCGGCGACAGCTACCGCGACCTCATCGGCGGGCTGGCCAACCTGCCAGGCCTGCCCCTGGGCCGGGCCGCGGCGGAGGAGTCCGCCCGCACGCTCTCCGCCCACGACCCCTCCGCCGCGGACGCGGACGCCGCCGCCCTCGGCCGGGCGCTGGCGACGCTGAAGGTGACGACGTGCGAGGCGCTGCGGCTGCGGCCCGTGAAGGAGGCCGTGTCCAGGGCGTGGGACGGCGGCGAGGCCCGCGTCGCGAGCGAGCACCTGCCGCTCATCGAGCACTACGACGCCATCTGCTACGAGGTCCTCCGCGCGCGCCGGACCGGCCAGTGGGACGGGCCGTTCACCGAGCTGCTGAGGGAGCGCGCCGGCATCCACGGCGAGGAGGACGCGCTCGTCGTCGTCGACGTGCTCAAGGACCCGACCATGGAGGAGGTGCTGATGGCTCACGCGCGCAACGCCTGAGCTAGAGCCGTGCGTACGTTCCGAGCTCTCAGTGATCGCTCCTGTCCTGAGAAGAATAAGACGTTAAAGTTACTGTAGCATTACTGTAGCAAAATATAGATTAATTAGGCTCATTAGATTCGTCTTGCGATTTAGAGGGGAGGTGTTGTGACATAGGTTTTGTCATTAAATTAATAAAAATAGTTTAAATAACAAAATTCTCTTTGACGTGATGGGTGCTAAAAATTAGAGGAGGTGCGCGGAACGCATCCAGAGATTTCCGCGTCGTGTGCTTGACTATTGTTTCGTCTGTCAGTACCCTGTCTGAGATTTCCCGATTCCTCTGCGTGAAGAAAACGGCAGGAGCATGGTTATGACAGCATCTGGTGTGATCTCTGTTTGCTACTACATGCAAGGATGTTGCGTAAACAGGGGAGGCCGGTGCTTCTGTGGGCTAGTTCGATCGAGTTCGTATGCAAAACTTCTCCTTGAGCCGATTACAGTTTGAATTCCGGCACCGGTGCGCTACTGGGCCAGGTAGTCGCTTTGAGGTACTGTACCGTAGTAGTACCATGTCACGGTTATGGTGTTCTCACTGGTACACAGCAATGTAACTTCGACGAAGTAGGACGCTAGGGTGTAGACGTGTAGGGGAACTTAAGTTCATTTGAAGTGCGGAACACCATAAACGTGTAGGGGAACTTAAGATATCCAGACACGTCCACGATGATCAAAAATTTATGTGAAGAAATGAATATCTTAAGTTCTGCTATTCCGCTTCAAATTGTTATGTATAGAGTGTTCAAATTGTTATGAAGCAGATCACGGTTATGGTTCTGAATATCTTAAGTTCCCCTCCACGATTTTCGTCTTCAGGTAACTCCCGCTTCAAATTGTTATGTATAGAGTGTTCAGTGTTCATAACCAGACGAGGCTGAACTGATGCATCCTGAATCTGGCGCTGCTGTATTCAGGACATTTTCCAAAGTTTTTGAGTTTTATTTCAGGGCCTGATAACTGCAAATTTCACCACTCCTAAGCACTTGAGGTGCCACACAGATGATCACTGAAGCTAGCTGCAAAACACATGGTTAAATGGTTTGCACCAAATTTCCCTGGTTCAAAAACTGATTACTAGCCTCCAGAAGCAAAGGAGTTATATCTGATCGAAGCAACAAGGGTTTCCTAGACTAGGCTAGCACTCCCCTCTCTGCAGGCCTAAAGTCAAAGACTGATAAGCAGGTTACTAGCAATACGTTCGGAATAGAGGAGCACGCTAGAGGCCTGAGCGGCCCCCAGTCCCAGTGCAATCGCTGCAGTGCTACCCGGTGCTGGAGCGCACAACACGTTCCTTGAACATGGGCGCCAGAGCACCGCAGGCAACACGTTCCTCTCACACTCGCTGCCATGCCATGATGCCAGCCACGGTCTCTGCACTGAGCAACCGGCAGTAGAAATAGCGCAGCTCCTCCTCTCCTCGGTTTGGCACTACCGCAGTGAGATCGGCGTGCCTTCGCTTGGCCACCACCAACATGGAGCACTCGTGTTCCTCTTCGTCCGTCGCGCGCCTCCTCGTCTTCGCGCTTGCTCTCGGCGCCATCAGCAGCACCCACCCAGCAGTTCCTCCGGCGGCGGCGCCGCGCGGCGACGACGGCGCGGCCCTTGTTGTCGTGAGGCTGCGCTGGAAGGGCCAGGACGGGGCGGTGTCCCTGGCCGTGGACACCCGCGACATCTCCCTCGCGGGCTTCTCCAACGGGAGCCACCACTGGCACGCGTTCCCGGGCCACGAGCACGCGTTCGGGGGCGCCGCCACGACGCTCCCGTTCGGCGGCGACAGCTACCGCGACCTCATCGGCGGGCTGGCCAACCTGCCGGACCTGCCACTGGGGCCGGCCGCGGTGAAGCAGGCCGCCCGCGCGCTCTCCGCCTACGACCCGTCCGCGGCGGACGCCGCCGCCGTCGCGGCCATCGGCGCGGCGCTGGCGACGCTGAAGGTGATGACGTGCGAGGCGCTGCGGCTGCGGCCGGTGATGGAGGCTATGTCCAGGGCGTCGGAGGCCGGCGAGGCCCACGTCAGCGTCGCGCACGAGCACCTGCCTCTGATCGAGCACTGGGACGCCATCTGCTACGAGCTCCTCCGCGCTCGCCGCACCGGCCATTGGGATGGACCGTTCACCGAGCTGCTAAGGGAGCTCGCCGGCATCCACGGCGAGGACGACGCGCTCGCCGTCATCGGCGTGCTGAAGGAGCGCACCCTGGCGGAGGTGCTGATGGCTCACGCGCGTAGGGCCTGAGCTGCGGTACGTCGTTCTGAGTTCTCAGTGATCACTCGTGAGAAGAAGCGTGCGTTCTCGTAGTCGTAGCATCCGTGTTGTTTGTCGCTCATGTGTTTTTAAGTTCGAGCAGCTGCTTGTTGGATTAGCTGATTGTGCTTGTTTGCATTTATCTGGAGCCCTGTGTTTTTAGTCCTTGTGCTTTGATTCTTGCCGTCGACTCGATCGAGTTCGTGTGCAAGCCCTCTTCTGCAGGGCAATTACAGTTTGAATCTTAGAACCGGGGAGGGCATCCTGGAGACCTGGACTAGGCTTCCAGTTCGACTTGTGTAAAGTGACGTATGGAATGCGGCGGAGCTACAGAGACCCACCGGTCGGCCGTGCTCGCCGTGGCGTCACTCGCCTCGCCAGCCCAGGAATTAATGGCGCGTCCCTTGGAGAATCTCGCTACCTCCGTCTTTCTCCTGCCCTGCCTTCTTCTCCTCCTCTGGGCGCGAGGGATCCCTCAAACCGAGTGCTCTCGCCTTGGTACGTGGGGGCGGTCTGACATCCGCGGCGGCGGAGGCTGCTCGGAGCCGCCGCCGTAGCCTCCGGCGGCAGCGGCGGCGCGGAATTCTTGGCCCGTGCGATGCTTACCTCGATCCCTGCCGCATGCCGTTGATCTAACGGCTGAAGTGTGCCGCCCAAGAGTGGACTGCAGTCAATTGCTATTTCACAGATAGCCCCCTCAATTGGATCGCGATCAATATTTCCCATATAACTCCCTAAAATGGATCGTACTATTAATCGCGATCTAATATTTTTCAGAAACCCCCCTTAATGTCACTTTTAGCAGAATTCCTCCACGCCCCCGCTTAGCCCATGGCGCTCTCGGCTCGCCCACCCGGTCCGGCGACGCGTGGAGCCGCGCGCCGCCGCCTCCCCGTCGCGAAAGAACTTCCTGTACTTCCGATTCTCTCGCCTCCCACTTCCCAGAAGAATTTCGCTGCCGCTTCCCAAGCAACGGCGTTCCGCGAGCGGTGTTGGGCTTCGCGCGGCGGAAGACTGAAGAAGATGGTACGGTGATCTTTCGAAAAAAGAAGAAGATGGTATGGTGGCCGGCAGGCGAATGCTCCATGGGTATCCGGTAGCAAGGTCTCAAGGCCACGTCAGCGCACGCTCCTCGCCGGCGCCGCGCGCCAAGCCCGAAGGCCTCGATTCAGAGAAGATATTTCAGTCGAAATGTTTTGTCTTTTGATCAGGATTTTCGTGTGAAGTCTCATGTTCAGTGCCGATTCAGAGAGGGTATGAACCTTGCGTCTGAAAAAACATCGCGGCAGGTGAGGCGAGGAAGGCGCAGAAATGTTGCCGAAAGCGCGATTCTCCTTTTTTTCTGCAGAGCAGAGGTGACAGGCTCACATGGATCGGGAGGGAGAGATGGTGCTTCTCATCTGAAGGACCGAAAGCGTATGTACGACATCTATTGGTATCTTGGTGATCGGTTGGTGCCGCTCTACTTCGTATCTTATACATGTCGGTAAGGCTCGGGATTAAACGCGCTGGACGTAGCCAATTTCGCACATCACGGACTCTATGCGGCTGTGGAACGTATGCGATTACGTGTTGTCCCTCGCGTTCTCAACGACTAATAAGAAGACGGCGGGCGCGGCGATCGGAACGCGCAGAAGAAACAGCCGGCGGCCGGCGACCTCGAGCGACACATGATGGATGCCGGGTGACGCCTTGTCCTTGCTGCTCAAGTATCAAGTCGTCGTTGGTGGGCTTGCGCCCCTTGCGGTTCTTGTGGCTTGCCGGCGCGTAGCACGGGCTCACCTTCACCGCCTCACCGGCTTGTACCTGTTGCGCCCCGCGACGGTCAGCGAAGTCGCTTCGAGGTTGTAGTAACATGTCACGGTGATGGGATCCTCACCGCTCACCGGCGCAGAGCACTGTAGACGAAGTAGGACGCGAGGGTGAAATTAGGATTACGCGCTGGAATCAGAAGTCAGAACACACATTAATGGTCAGAAAATGCTTGCATGAGACCTCTTCAGTGAATTACATCAATTATATCATATGCCTATTCTAAAGGAGATGATCTCCACTTCGAAATTTGCTTAGTCATCAGTCTCTTCTCTGTCCGTGGAAAAGAGAAGTGGCACCGCGCACAGGAACCACTATCAAGCAGTGATATGCGCTCTAAATTAACTGCTGCTTTGATGACACGTCTTATCTACTCTTTCTTTATAAGTGCAACCACAAAAATCATTAACTCCTATTTCTCTGCAAACCACGTTGCGCCACATCACTTGCAAACAATGTCCGTTGGATATAGGTCCCCGTTCGATCATCTCCATCCATTTTTCTGCATACTTCAGCATCCACCACTGAATAATTAACTCGAAAGTTTTCGCATTGATTATATGGTTAATTTGCTTCCTTGCCTTGCTGACGACATGAACATAAATTTTGCATGCGCACGTCCTAACCTTGCTGAAAGTTTATAGTGGAAAGTTACGCGGCCATTAATACGCAACATCACCGTGGACAGTTCAGAATGCAAATCGGTTCACCTTGCACCTCCTCTCCCTTAATTAACTTAATTAACCCTGATCTACAGTCTCTCACCAAGTATATAAATCCATTTCTTGGCCTAATTTCACACAACTATCCGAGCATTCTGAGTTGCCGTAAGTTACTGTAAAATAGTTTCACTATCATAGTTCACCTCCATGGACACTAGGTTTCCATTCTAATTTTTCTTCTCTTCAATCTTTCAGTTGTTCGGCATCTATGTGCATATTGTGCATACAAAGATAAATCGATCTGTGTTGATTTAGCAGATTATGCAAATTATGTTCAAGGCTTCAAGTTGTAAACCAGGTTCGTCACTTTCTCAGTTTTCTCTGCTCACCATCACGATTATATCATTACCAATTTAACATGCACCCTCTCCTTTGATTCATCTGTTCTTCCCTGGAACGAAAATGAACTGAAATTTGATCTTATTTTTATTCCAGAGCTAACCAAAGAACCTTCTGATAAGTCTCAAGTCTCAACGTTCAGGTACAGGTGTTTAAGTTTGCACCATTCCGCCTAATTGGTTGTGTGATTTCTGTTCAAACTACTATTGACTGCCAGTTTCTATGCGAACCTGAAATGTTTGCAGATTAAATATGAAATGTTTCTTCAGTTTAAAATCAGAAACGTAATATGTCTTGCTTGAAATAGTGCCTACTCAGGGAATAGGTTACCATGCAGAAATATGACTCGATTATTACCTTTGATGAAGTTCAAAATAAATCTAAATCTGGGGTGTGAATGAATGCGTTTGTCTGCCAAGAATAGCCACGTTGTTCCTTATGTCAACGTAGAACCTTTGATTTGTTATTTGTTCATACTGAATTTCCGGTTGATGCATGGTTTCATCTCTAAAAATGATACTTTACATACTGAATTTTCCTGTGCTTCTCTGTACATAATGCTTGCTCAAAATAGGTCACTACTTCACTTCTTCCATTTTAACAGAATTACGTATCTGTCTTCCAATTCTTTTGTCGTTAGTTCAATATATTTAAATAAAGTATTCATATATATCCACTAACTGTTGCAAAACCAGACCACACTAATCATTCGATCTCTCTGGTTCCAGTCTCACCACTGCCCTCCCCGGAACAAGGCCGAAGTCCCAAGTTAACAGAAGCTTGCACCAGTCATATTCCTTGGATCGAGCAGCTCGGCCATGCGCCCACACGACACAGACTGCCAGCTTGACCATGATTGTGTCAGATTAATGTTTGGGGTGATTACACTAAACTCTTGCTTTTCTTGATTTTTTTTTTGGATATGCTCATCGTATTCCAATTGTTAGAGAATTGTACCAAATTCTTCTGTTATCTTGACTTTACATACTTTTCATGTCGCCCGAATTTGAGATGGTTGCAACCGAATATAGTACTGGTCAGTGTGTCTAAAAGAGTTTGGCGAAGCTATTTTGTTCAAAGCAACGATCAGAGGTTTCTGAAGTTTGGCATGGTTTTACATACAGGCAGCATTATGAGTCCAGGTTTCGGTACATTCCAAAAAAAAATTCTTATTAAACCTACATTTGCACATGAACACCTTCTACATTCCCGCAGCAACGCGCGGGGAATTCATCTAGTATATTCGTGAATCTCTCCTCGGCTTGGGAGCATCTAATGACAAGGGCCCTCAGATTATAATGCTTGAAATCTTCAGGTGTTTCCCACTTTAATGTACCATGTTCCTCCTTTTGTATTATTTGTTGCCACAGATGATCGTGCTCCTTGAACTCATCCTC
Source organism: Eragrostis nindensis (assembly GCA_012490785.1). Classification (NCBI taxonomy): domain Eukaryota; kingdom Viridiplantae; phylum Streptophyta; class Magnoliopsida; order Poales; family Poaceae; genus Eragrostis; species Eragrostis nindensis. The sequence continues at coordinate 2,184 of JAAXCT010001404.1, read as the reverse complement.
TTCGTATCCGTCACAAGTATGGCCCCAAACCTGAAAATCAAATCAGATGTTATATAGCAAATCAAAGTATTGTTAAACGCGCCAATGAGCATGGATGGGAGGGCAGTAGATGTCTGAACATTGACAAAAACACCGCTCATTACGTAAATGAAATAAATAAGAGAGAACTCGAAAGCAGTAATAAGCATTGTTTTCTGAAAAAAAAAACTACCTTCTACCATTGTGCTAAAATGAGTTCACATTCTAATTGAAATATAGTATCAAAGAGGACATACCCATATAGATATTTTCTTCAACAGGGGAGCAGCTTCTAAGAAGAACATTGTCCAATCCAGGTCGCATTCATCATGAATTCCACGGAGAGTAACTATACGTAGATTCTGCAACAAAGGACGTAGCAGTCTTGGAGCTTCTGGTTGAATCCAAATCTGCAACAGACAATAAAGTCCATGAAATCATCCTTGTTTCCCAAAGAAAGAAAAGAGGAAGAAGAGGATAATAAACATCAAACAACAAGAAATACTGATGCATCCTTTACTCTTTTCAGCCAGGCAAATAAACATTTTTACTCACCCTCTCACTTTGGAAATTCAAATCGAGTGTAACAACGATTGTATTACCAAGTAACTCACTTAGCTCAAAAGTTTTGTGCAGAGTTGAGCCTGTATTAATTAAACTTAGATCCCAAAGCTGAGGAACATAACCAAAGGACAATGGATACTGATCTTGTGAAGGCATCCATGCCTCAAAAGTCAGCCGCTGAAGGTTTGGGAGCCAATTGAGCTCCACCTTTTCAAAGGTGCAGAAAACAATATCTAGCTCAGTAAGTCGTGGGTGCTCTATCCGCAACACAGATCGAAACCACAGTCACAGTTTGTAAGGCAGAGATAAAAAACTCGACCTGCGGGGGGTATGACGGCCCCCGGGCATTTTTTAGGAGAACGATCGTCTCAAACAGATCGAGAAAACCCCCCCGAACCCTCCTCCGCACCATACACAGGGACTCAGCAGGCCGGGGAGAATCGGCGCGAGTACTTAACCTATGCTTTGGTCCAACGGAGGAGCGAGGAGGATTTTTTTTTATGCACTGCAGCGACCAGAGCCATATTGCAGGAATAGTCGCTACAGTGCAGGTGCCGCGACGGATCGAACCCGGGCCACCAGCCAGCGTCAACAGGAGCCAACGCTCCTGGAGCTGGCGGTGCTAGCCACTCGGGACCGACCCGCGTTGGCGTTTGTAAGGCAGAGATATTCCAGCTTCTTTGATGTACCAAGAAGATTTGCGATATCCGTGTCACCAAGCCTCAAAATTTCCATATGAAGGGACTTTAGACCACAAATCCCGTGGATGATTATAAAGAACGATAGGAAACGCCTTCCATAAGTGACCACTTCATCATTCGTGCAGTGCAAATCTGTCTTCTCTGGAAAGATTTTAAACGATGCTGTGACAACGTCCCTAATTGCCATGGTGTGATCAACAGACCGAACAATGTCAATGGACTCGTCCCTCAAGTAGAACGATAAGCTCAAGAGCTTGATGGTTCCTTGACTCTTATGTGCCAAGACACTTGTTAAGGCTTTGACCATGTTCATATTGCTTTGTGCCAGATCGTCAATTGTAAAACAGGGAACCATCTTGAGGGGGCTCAAAGTCTGCAGGGCTCAGAGTGATTTCAGAAAGCAAACCTACTATGCCTCCACCGCCTTGAAAGGACTAGTCCTTACAACATCATGAAGCACACACAAGCCTGTCCAAGATACACACATTAGAATGTCATCAGGAAGTTTGCTGAGCCTATCCTCCTGATCATCTCCCTGCATTGTAAATGAAGGAATCTGAATAATAGTGGTGGCACGTATGGTACTAGTAGAGATTCAAAAGATACTCATGTCCTGGAAGAGTAGGGTAAGAATAATACCTCAGCAGTCTGGGCCTCGATCTCGGCGACTTTCTCCACGGCCTCATAGCCACCGAACGCCGCCATGTCGATGTTTGCTGGATCGGCGGATGGACGAAGTCGCCCGCAGTGTTTTTCTACTTCTGTTCTTTATAAAGGCCGCGATAGCTGAGATGTCTTCCCGGTGGTGGGCGTTTTGCCTCGATCTTCTTCCGTCGGAGTCCGACTCCGCTTCCGCTAATCCCCGTCGCCCGTCCCCCTCTCCTCTGCCTCCGAGTTCGGC